>JAAXCT010001539.1:0-158665 GCA_012490785.1 Eragrostis nindensis | reverse complement strand
CCTCCGGGCCGAGGTCGCGCCGAATCGGTAATGTGGGCTCTGATCCCTTCGTTTCGCTCAAGTTTGACACCGATTTTCCTGGCTTCGCTACTGATTTTTCTGCTTTTTTTTGGTTGGTTTTTGTCGTTCGGCTGCAGAATGGCGCAGAGCAACTGGGAAGCGGATAAGATGTGAGCGATTTTGATGTGTTATCCGGCTGGTTTCTGTTAAGTTCACCCCTGTTCGACCGAGATTGATTTTCTGATGCTTATGGTGCAGGCTCGATGTGTATATCTATGACTATCTACTGAAGAGGAACCTGCAGACCACGGCGAAGGCGTTCATGGCGGAGGGGAAGGTTGCGGCTGATCCAGTCGGTAATCATGGCCTCTGCTTCTGTTACTTGGTCCTTTTGTATTTGCTGCTGGATTGGGTCTGTTTGCAACAAGAGTTTGGATATTGTCTTGGGGCGTGAGTTCGAATTTTGAAATAGAGTGGCAGTCTTGGAGCTTAAATGGGACTGTGACTTTGAGTTGCCATTGGCTTGATGCGCCCCCCCCCCCCCCCCCCCCCCCTTCCTGAAACAGGGCTGGGGAATTGGAATTTGAATTGTTCTGTAGATTGCTTTTCAGCCAAATGGGAACAGAGGATTCAAAATTCAGAGGGGTTTGGACAGTTTGGCGCAAAATTTTCCCAGAGAATCTCCAAAGTAATTTTTTTAGTTTTGAAACTTGAAGAGGACTTTAGTGAAGCTTGAGGTGATAGGGTGCATAATTTTTAGTGGGAAATTGTGGGATTTTGTTTCATAGGTAAATGAAATAGCTGTCGTTATCAATTATTTTTCATGCTCATGCACATGAATTTGGACGAAAGTGGTAACTTATAATGCAGTCTGTGACATTACTATTTATTTTGTCATATTTCTTTTTTTGGAGTGGCTCTAGTTGATATGTCATTAATTTAGAGCTCTAAACACCATGCATTATCGCCTTTTGCTTGTATTGATTTAGATACTTGCACACATTTATGCTGTCAAATGCATGGTGTTACTGTATGGATAGACTGGAGATGCTTCCAAAGCAGAAGCTGCATGGCTGCTGACTTTGTAGGTTATAGCAAACACAATGCATCTTGACACGTATTTTCACTATCCGTCATTAAGCTACTATTGGTGATTCAGCTAAACCTTATCAAATGGTATTTGATTCAATTTATGCAACTTGTTTTGCTTCCTCAACCCTTAAAGTTTGCGTTATGATTCAAATAGTTAAAAGTTACTTTATCACTGTTATGCGTTAGATATGATAGTTTTGGAGAAGCTACAAGCAGTCTTCATCTGTGAGTTTTTTTTAACACGATTATTCATGATAAAAACAAAAATAACAAAAGACTTGCACATGCTAATTTATTGATTTGCAAAGAGATTGATTTTTTTTTTAAAGTTTAACTGGTTGACATGTTTGTATGCAACAACTCAAATGTATGATAAAAAAAAAACTGCATTTGTGCATCATAATTGGGTATCTGTGACTTATAGGAAGTAGAAGAAATCGCACTGTTCTTTATTATGATTTGATGCATGGTGGTTAATTTCTGAAAGAGCATCCATATACTTAGTGGCTCATATGCATTGTGGGAACAGGAAATGTAAAGCAGTAGCAATATAATTCGGCATACAGCTTATATCCGCTGTAGGACTTGGCTGCAGCTAACAGGACAGGAACATAATGCCAAATTGGCATACGTATCCTGCCGAGTGAAATTGTACCCATGTACCATAGCCATCTCACGCCAGATTGATTTTGTAGCTTACGAAAGCCAGGCTTGCAACTTGCTAGAGAGGGCTAAGCGGTTCTATTAATACCCTAAATACCCTATCTCATAGTAAAAAATAGGGGAAATTCCTATAGCGGATATTGCTAATATAAATATGCTTCCCCACTAAAAAATCTCCATGTGATTTCCTTGGAAGTTGGAACTATGTCTCTCCGGTGGTTCATTTTTTCTTAGGAGGATTACCCCTAGTATTATTATGCCATACTTGACCTGTGAACTGTGATGCAGCAATTGATGCCCCTGGAGGGTTTCTCTTTGAGTGGTGGTCTGTCTTTTGGGATATCTTCATTGCACGGACAAATGAGAAGCATTCTGAGGTTGCAGCTGCATACCTAGAGGTAGCTTGGGACTGCTTAAATTCACATGCATTTATTGTGATTTTGATAATAGATATTATATCTCTCTGTGGGAAATATAGGCACAGCAAATAAAAGCGAGAGAGCACCAGCAGCAGATGCAGATGCAGCAGTTGCAACTCATGCAGCAAAGGCATGCTCAGCTTCAACGAGCCAATCCAAGCCATCCGTCACTGAATGGTCCTATAAATGCTTTAAATTCTGATGGCATATTGGGACCATCAACAGCTAGTGTTTTAGCTGCCAAGATGTATGAAGAGCGCTTGAAACCACACTCAATGGAGTCCGAGGGATCACAACTTCTTGATGCTAGTAGAATGGCTCTTCTCAAGTCAGCAGCAACAAATCATGCAGGGTGAATTCACGCCCCCCCCCCCCCCCCCCCCCCCCCCCCCCCCCCCCCTCATTTTTTCTTTGTCCCCTTGGAAGGGGAGGCATTAAAGTGAATATGCTAACTGCGTTTATCACTTTTTGGAAATAGGCAATTAGTTCCTGGAACTCCTGGAAGTGTCTCTACAACTCTGCAGCAAATCCAGGCTCGGAATCAGCAAACAATGGTGGGTTATTTGGCCCGGCTTGTATGTTCTGCTAGTTTGTTAAATGTATGATATCCCAATTCCCAAATGTTCTTTTCTAACAGGACATGAAGAGTGAAGGTAACATGGGAGTACCTCAAAGATCATTGCCCATGGATCCATCATCTTTATATGGACAGGGAATAATTCAGCCTAAACCTGGATTAGGTGGCGCAGGTGTCCCTTTTACCTTGTGTTACAAGTTCCTCCGATGTCGCTAAAGCTAGTTCGTCGCAATAAAAGCACCTTTTGTAGAACACCCTGCGTCCCTGCCTTTGCCTCTGTAGACCAGTAATAAATAAGTGACCTTTCTGGACATAAACATGGTCTGCAAAACATCACTTTGGCCATTAGTGTCTGTTGTAATAAATCTCAAATTTTCAGTTTAAATATAAAAAGTGGTATTGATGGTCAAATTTAGGTTCTATGACTTCATGCAACCTAAAATTTATTTATGGCAGGAGGCAGTAATAGGCTAATAGCTATTTGTGTTTCCAGCATTCTAAGTTGCTTGCGTGTTAGTTACTACAATTCTATTGTTCTGTCTTTTCCCTCTAAATGAATCCTGATATTAGAATGATATGTGGATTAGTTGGCTTGTACAAACTTTTTTATGGCATATTGATATGCCAGTACCTGTTGGCTGTTTTAACAGATGGATATGATCCCCCCACCCCACCACCACACACACACACACACAGATGCGGCTAGTAATTAGCTGGTCTGTTGTAAATTATGTGAAAACTTCATGGCAAAAAGACTGTACATTTATTTCGTATATTCTTCCTTTCTTGAGATCCATCTGTTGCCAACAGGACTGAACCAAGGTGTCAGCGGTTTACCCTTGAAGGGCTGGCCATTAACTGTAAGCTCCGCTGAAATCTATTACCTTATGCATTCATGTTTTTATTTGGAATCGAACCACCTATCAATATTGATGATACCAACTTACAGGGAATTGACCAACTACGACCGAATTTAGGTGCTCAAATGCAGAAGCCATTTCTTTCAACACAATCACAGTTTCAACTTATGTCACCACAACAACAGCAGCAATTCTTAGCACAGGCTCAAGCACAAGGGAACCTTAGCAACTCTTCCAGTTATGGGGATATGGATCCCCGCAGACTTACAGCACTGGCCAGAGGTGGCTTGAATGGTAAAGACGGACAATCTGCTGGAACTGATGGGTGCATTAGTTCACCTATGCAATCCAGTTCACCAAAAGTTAGACCAGACCAAGAGTACCTCATGAAGGTTGCCTTGCTTTATGAATGTGCTTTCTTTGCATTGAGTTTTAGTCTTTAAGTTTGTATATTAGCTCTAGTTTGGTGGAAGTAACCTATCTGAAAACTTCCCAGATGCAGCAGACATCTTCACAGCAACCACAGGAGCAGCTTCAACAGCAGCAGCAGCAGCAGCAGAGCCAGCAGCAACAAATGCAGCAGGTGCTAACACGTATTTCATGTTCTGCTCTTGAAAGTTGGTTCACATGTGGATTTGTCCCTGCTGATTGAAACCACAAATCTTCCTTGCAATACCATCGTGTTTTCTGCTTCTACCGCTGTACTTCTATTGCGTTGCATGAGGGTGCGGTGGTCTTTTTCAGTTATATCATGGTGGTTATGACAATGGCATGAAATCATCGACTAAGTAATTTTCTTGGAAGTGATGCCAAGTAGGGGTGTAAATTAGTGACCCTTAGCGTCACCTCCAACTCTCTTAGTTCAACCAAATGAACTACTAGTTTTCCAAAATGAGAGCTCATTTTGGAAAAACTAATTCATTTCGTTGAACTAAAGAGGGTTGGAGGTGACCCTAGGTGGTATCGTAAAACAAGTGACATAAGATCAGTGTTGGCGGCATTTGAGCCAACAGAGTATGATGTTAGGATTCTAAATTATTGCAAAAAGACCCACGGTTATACTGAAGCTAGACTTCGCAATTGCCTTTGACGCAATTGAGCATTCCACCATCATCTCCATGCTGCAACATCTTGGTTTTGACAGTACATGGGTTAATTGGACATCGAGAATCCTAAGCTCTGGATCTTCCTCCATCCTTCTAAATGAAGTACCTGGGAAGCCATTTCAATGTAAGAGAGGAGTCAGGCAGGGTGATCCCCTTTCTTCCCTGCTGTTTGTGTTGGCGGCAGAACTTCTGCAATGCATGATAGAGAGCTCATGCACAGGGCCTCCTCTCAATGCCAATACCAGCTCTGGCAAGTCCAGGTTTTCTAGTAGCACAGTATGCCGACGGTACCATTATCATTATGAAGGTGTCACAAAGGGAATTATTCTGTCTGAAAGCTCTTCTAGAAACATTCTCCAAATCCACAGGCCTGAAAGTATTACGACAAATCCTGCCTGGTCCCTTTAAATATACCAGAACAAGAGGTGCCTCTCCTAACTGGAGTTTTTGGCTGTCAGCTGGGAACCCTCCCCTTTACATATCTTGGATTGCCCCTTGGAACAACAAAACCAAGAGTTGAACACTATGCGCCACTGATTAACCAAGCAGAAAGAAGACTGACAGCCACCTCTTCCTTGCTAAACCATGCTGGGAGAGTAGAACTTGCAAACTCAGCTATATCATCTGTGGCAATATATGCAATGTCAACAATGCTAGTCCCAGTAGCAGTGACTGATTCGGTGGACACCTGAAGAAAAACTGCATGTGGAGGGGATCTGATGTAAATGCCAAACACTAAGGATGAATGGCATTATGTATGGGGCCTCAAGAAATACTCCAACAAATACTACAGTTTTCCCTACAGGAACTTCCAACGTCCAGCCCTTTGGATGGATTTGGAAAAGCAATTGTAGTAATAAGCTTAAAGTGTTCTCATGGCTTCTCATCATGGACAGATTAAAAAAAGGGCAGCCCGGTGCACGTAGCTCCTGCTTGCGCAGGGTCCGGGGAAGGGTCCGACCACTTTGGGTCTTTCGTACGCAGCCTTACCCTGCATTTCTGCAAGAGGCTGTTTCCAGGACTTGAACCCAGACCTCATGGTCACAAGGCAACAGCTTTACCGCTGCGCCAGGGCTCCCCTTCTTCATCATGGACAGATTAAATACCAGAAACCTACTCAGAAGGAAAAAGCACAAATTACAAGGAAACAACTATGGATGTGTGCTATGTCAAGCCTGTGTGGAAGAAACAGCTATGCACCTCTTCTTTACTTGCCAATTCAGTAGAAGATGCTGGGAAGCTGTGGGCATCCAGTGGAATCAAAACTTATCCTTCTTCAACTTGATCATAGAAGCACAGCAAAACTTTCAGTCAATCTTCTTTATGGAATTAGTTATCATGGCTGCTTGGCACATTTGCAAACAGAGGAATGGGAAAAAATTTTAGAACTGTGCTCCAAGCTTCCAGTCTTGGAAAAGGAATTTCAAGGATGAATGCAAGTTGCAGGCACACCGCTTTAAGAAAATGATTGTAATACTTTTACCGAGCAGATAGACTGTTTTAGAACCTTGTAAATAGGATGTTCGTTTTCCCTTTTGTACATAACTTTTCTTTTTTACATTGAAATAAAAATCTATACAGTAGTGGCCTCCCTTCCTGTAGTTCCGTTCAAAGAAAAAACTACCCTAGGAGAATCGATGTTAAAAGCACATCTACGTATAATGCATATATTCATTGCTTTCTCGTATAAGGTATGATAAAAGCTGGTGAAATCAGCTGTACAGTTGCTGTGTTTTTGTTTACGGTATGATAAAAACTGGTGAGATCAGCTTGGATGGCTGTTGTGTTCTCATATACAATATGATGCATCTGGGACATATGACATTTAAATATGCATTCTGTAATAAAAATTATGTTCCTTTTGATGGGTCTAAGCAGTCTGTGGCAAATTGTTTAATATTTTGAATGATACCAAGCAGTCTGCTGTTCTTATTAGTATTTCAATTGCTTGAGTGCCTGTAATTTGATTCTCAAGAACTGATATGCTTGCTTATTATCTAATACCTGCTTCTTCTGTAATTATTTGTTATCTCCAGAACAATAGAAAAAGAAAGCAACCTACATCTTCAGGACCAGCAAATAGTACCGGTACAGGGAACACTGTGGGTCCTTCAGCCAATTCTCCACCATCTACACCATCCACACATACGCCTGGGGATGGACTTGGAATGGCTGGTAATGCACGCCATGTTCCGAAGAATTTAATGATGTATGGTGCGGATGGAACTGGACTTGCCTCTTCATCAAATCAAATGGTTACATCTTTTACTCTTCATTTAATGTATACACCTTATGTGTATTATGATTATTGTAAATTATAAAGGTAATTAACACAAATTGTCATATCTGACAGGATGATTTAGAGCATTTTGGTGATGTTGGCTCTTTAGATGATAATGTTGAATCATTCTTATCCAATGATGATGGAGATGCCAGGGATATTTTTGCTGCACTCAAAAGAAGTCCTGCAGAGCCTAATCCGACAGCTTCAAAAGGTGATATGTCGTATAGTCTTGATTATTTTGAAGCATCAAATGACACATCCATGCGTTTTTAGGTTTTACCTTCAGTGAAGTAAATTGTTGGCGCACAAGCAACAGCAAAGTTGTTTGCTGCCATTTTTCTTCAGATGGCAAGATTTTGGCTAGTGCTGGACATGAAAAGAAGGTAGTAAATGCCATGCGATCATGAGTTTGTTCTATTCAAACTGACACTTTTTCTGCATGTCTTATGTCTCTGAATATGGCATACTTGGTGTCTGTTGTAGGCTGTCCTTTGGAACATGGAAAATCACCAGACACAGTATCTTCCGGAAGAGCATGCCCTTATTATTACTGATGTCCGTTTCAGACCTAATTCTAATCAGCTGGCCACATCATCTTTTGATAGAACCATTAAACTATGGAATGCTGCAGATGTAAGTTATGTTTACATATCTTTAGGCAATAGGGAGATTGTCAATTGAACCCCTGATATTATGCCTATGCATTCTGTGCACCAGTACAGCTATTCCTTATTAACCACGCCTCAAAAGTGAACAACTTCCAAGGATAGAATTGATGAATTAGCGTGTAAATGTGATTTTCCCTATCTTGTGTCTTGACCTGCAATTTATGATCTACTATGACTATCATAATTCAATACATGAATACATGGTAATTGATTAAGTATGCTATCTGTGTGATCCGGCTGGATCCTCGAGTTTGAAATTTCTGTTATCTTTTTTTGACTTGAAGAAATTTCTGTTATCTGTACTTGTGTTTGGTACATTCTTTTCTCGAACAGTGTTTGGTACATTCTTGCTCACGTGACATTTTTCGCAGCCTGGATTCTCTCTGCATACGTTCACTGGGCATGGCTACCAGGTCACATCGTTAGATTTTCATCCAAAGAAAACAGACCTGCTGTGCTCGTGTGATGGCAGTGGTGAAATCCGGTACTGGAATGTGACCCAGCCTACATGCATGCGTTCTATAAAGGTTAGTAATGCAATGTTATTTTTACCACCCGGAAATTGCTGAATGATTGAGATGAACAAGAAATCGTTGACTATGTGATTCAGTAACTCTTGTCCCGCCTGACTCTGTTTTCTTTGTACAGGGTGGTACTGCCCAAGTTCGATTTCAACCTAATACCGGGCAGTTTCTAGCCGCAGCTGCTGAAAATGTGGTTTCCATATATGATATTGAGACACATAGCAAAAAATACACACTGCAGGTTCTGTTCTTGTATACCAGCATACCGTCTTCTTTTTCCATCAGGATTTACTAGCACCTTGCACATATGCATAACTCAAATCCTGTACCATACTTTCTGCAGTACATTATCACATATTTTTATTACTGTGCATAATTTTCATCTGTTTTGTGGTGAATCTCTTCATTTGTTTCTAGGTTGGATCTGTACTTAATCAGCTTTTGCTTTTGCATTGTAACGTGAACCTGAGTTACTCACTTTTTAATTGCAGGGCCATAACACAGATGTGCAGTCAGTGTGCTGGGACAACAGTGGGGAATACCTTGCCTCTGTCAGTCAGGACCTAGTTAAGGTTTGGTCAGTATCATCAGGCGAGTGCATTCATGAGCTTAGCTCCAATGGAAACAAGTTCCATTCTTGTGTGTTCCACCCAAGCTATACCAATCTCTTGGTGATTGGAGGCTACCAGGTAATTTAGAGCCGAGTCTAATTATCTCTTCATTTATTGAATTTGATGTTTTTAAGGAAGTGTACAGATCTGTTTGTATATATGAATAAACTTGCCACCCAGATTTCTGTTTCATCTTTGTTGACAAGACTGCATAATTCAGTACAAGCTCATGATCTTTGTTTCTCGTTTGTATTATGATCTTGTAGTCTCTGGAGCTGTGGAACATGGTGAAGAACCAGAGCATGACGGTACAAGCTCATGAGGGTCTAATCGCGGCATTGGCGCAATCACCAGTTACTGGGATGGTGGCTTCTGCGAGTCATGACAATTCTGTGAAGTTGTGGAAATAACAATAACAACAATAACCATGCATCTAGATAGTTCTTTTTTCCCCTGGATACTGTAATTGATATTTCTCCGGCTGATGCATAAAATGTGGGTGAGCTGGGTATGGTGAGTGATTGTATTGTACTTCGGCAAATAAGGAAGATTAGTAGCCTAAGGTGGTTGAGCTGTGTTTAGTGCTGATTGCAGTGAGTTTGTGAACGTGTTGTATTTACGTTGATAGGGTCGTGTAGCTCCAGAAACAAGAAAGACGAATATGACAAAGGCTTAAAGTGGCCGCTTGTTTTATCATTATTTATGTTGTATATCATATGTAAACTGTAACATTCCCTGTATCTATTGGAACTCGCTGCAATTTGCCTCTGGTGGCTAGTTGGAAATTCGGGAATATTGGTTAATGTCTGCGATCGGCATGAATAGTGCACCGTGGTTAAGCGACTGTTGCAAGGCACGCTCCAAAATGAAGGCCTTGAGGAGACCATTAGTAAACATCTTGAAGATAGCAAGTTGAGTGCATCAGGTTGTCAAAATCTGTGAGGAAGGTAGAAAGAGGAAGGTGGTCAAGGGGCAAATCTTGACAGGGGTCTTGTATTCAAGGCAAACCATTGTTTATAACTGGTAGGAAAAGGCAAACGTAACAGAAGGAATAGACCTTTGTGGACAAAGGTGTCAAAGAAGGCAGCATCTTTGTTGGCTCTTGCAGTCAAATGTTGCATCAAATGTTGCGCGGTCTCTGCTGCTTTCTTCTTTCATATACGTGCTTGCTTGTAGCCATGGCGCCCGCGAACGGTGTGGTGATATAGGCAGGACGGCAGAGCCTATTGCTAGGTGATGGTGCCCTGCAACATATTACACGGCGGCTCGGCGAGCGCGAACCCGGCGAGGCGCGGCGCGACGGGGCGGCGGCGGCTAGGATTGCAGCGACCGTGGCTAAGGTTGGGCGGTTGACGGACGTCCTGTCCCGTAACTTGAGTGGCGGGGCGGGCGGTGCCCGTCACTACAGGCGCAAATCGCCGTTCCTGAAGGGTCGATTTGTACTAAGAGACGTTCTTTTTTTTTTTCTTGAAAACTACTAAGAGAAGTTCTATATATGTCTCTTTTGATCTACGCTTTGACTGGAAAGGCATTCTAAACAGATCGTCCTTATTTCTTTTTTATTCTTATCAGATCAGTGCTATTTCAGACTGTAAGGTGCTGGGCAAAAAACTGTCGCTTGTGTACGGTACGGCGGCACTCGGTGAAATCGTGAAGAACCGATAATAACAGACTAGAATTCAAAAGATCGTCCTTTTTTATTCTTATCAGTGCTATTTCATACTGTAAGGTGCTGGGCCAAAAACTGTCGCTTGTGTACTGTACGGCGGCACTCGGTGAAGAACCGATAATAACATAGTAATTCAAAAGTAAACAGGCACCGGACCTTATCAACTGGACCCGTTTTACAGACTAGACAAGGGCGAGTAGGTGTAGTTGCCGTCCTTCTCAGCCTCCAGCTCGGCGCGCATGCGAGCATTCCACTGCTTCAGCTGTTCTCGTTCGGCCACGATCTGGGAGTAAGATTTGTACCTGGGCAAGGTGGTTCCGTCCTTGAGCTTTGCCTGGTCGCGCCTCCATAGGTGCTCGATGTGCTCGTTCATCTCCTGCATGCTCATCGACCGTCCCCCAGCTGGACGCTCTGACCGCGGATCCATCACCTCACCACTTTCTGGTCGCCGAATCGATTTGACCTAATATGCGTCTCTTCTGGTCGTGCGGCCGCCGCGTCGCTCGCCGCCCTTACCTTTTATGGAGAGCGAACCACTACCAGCGCCGAGACCGATTGGCTTTACGTGGCTCATCAGGACTTTGGAAACCATGTTTGGCGCCGAGACCGATTGGTTTTACGTGGATCATCAGCTGCTGCTTTGTGTTTGATCCAAATATAGCTCAGGCAAATCAATTCATAAACCGGTCGAACAAAAGTTGGCAAAATAACCGAGTACAACTTTGGCTGAAACAAATTACGTGTGTGTGTCTGTGTAGCGTTCAATTCCCGTTTAACTGAACAGCGTTTACTATATATAATGAAAGAAAAACTAAAGGCTACGTTTATTCTCCACTGAAACATATTTGGGCCTGAATGGCATGTAAATTAGATATTTAGAGACTCATGTGGGTACCGTAAGGTGAGACTGGTGAGTGAGTATTCCTGGTTCGAATTCTAACGGTGTCGATGGAGGGCCCTGCCTATATGGCCAGCATTTACGTTTTGCTCGCGAGATTTTACAGACCTGGTGGCCTGCCGCTGTCGAAGGTGAATGGTCAACAGTGATTCCTCTTTTTTTTTCACCGAATGGTGCTGCGAAGAGTTCTGAACGAACAGGGTGCCCTGCCTACTGAAGAACAAGGACAGATGCCGATTAATGGTAACCTGCTGCCCGGTTCAATTAGCGCCGCTCTCTCTCTCTCTCTCTCTCTCACACACACACATGTATATACAGTAGTAGACGCAACCAAAACAAGGCACACGTCTCACTTCTTCTGTTTCAGGAGTTGCTGTTGCTATTCATCGACCATGAGGAGTACTGTAACTGTAAGCTAAATACCACTAGTCTAGTGTTTTCTTGGTCGTAGATAGAGTAGAGCCTTATTTCTCGGTGCTATTCCACTTCTTGTTTTCCCCGTTTTGATCTCTGCATTCTCGGCGCGCCGAGCTCGACCTAGAAGCTTTTGTGGCTTCGATCTCATAGAATCTTCTTCCTCCTCTTTTTTATTTGTTTTTTCTTGCCCTTGATAGTTCTTCTAAGCGTTATATATTATCACTAGAGATCTCTTTCATGGCTGAGCTCTCGGATCGAACACGAGCAGCTGCTGCTAGATATGACACAACTTCCTTGTTTACTCTGCAGGCAGAAATGAACTACCAAGAACACAGGGTAAACTTCCTCCAGGATGCAGCAGCCAAGTTCCCAATCATCGCAGCTGGTAAGTGAAAATCTCTTGACCTGGCCTTGTTATCATCATGCACGCAGCGATTTAGCACTAAATCAAAATATGGAATCATCTTCCCTGGAACCTTTGCCATGGATGGACCTTTCGGCGCAAACCATTGCTCTTCCACACCGGCGGCGTACCAAACGGTTGTTCTGAATGCTGGCCGCCGTACGTTTCAGTTAAATCTCGTCAGTACGAGGCTATTGTTCGCTTCTGCGGTGGTCCAGGTCAGGTCTGCCAGTCCTAGGATGCTTAAATGGCGTTTATTTCTTCGGGGGCGAGGTGAGGTTGGTGTCGTGCAGTTTGATGTCACCGTCTGCTTTCAAGAGAAACTAGTACTGAGTTCGGAAAGGAAATTCCTTCCGTTTACTCCTGAAAAGGATTTTTGTACCTAGTATGAACCTTGCAATTTTCCCACACTTCTGAAAGTGAAACTTTAAGTACAAACGGAAGAAGCAAAAATCTTCTGGGAAGTGCAGAATATCTGGCATCACCCGTTTACTACCTTATTACAAGTAAACTCAGCAAAAATCTTCAGTAGAAGTAGATCGTTCCAATTTATTTAGGCTACATTCCTGCTTGGAATAGTCTCTGTCAACAAAATTATATATCCTTAAAATAGAGAATTTTCAAAGTTATACCCGCCAGATGCCATAGCTGACGAAATTCCTGGTGATTTTCAGGCGGCTCTTGTCTTGGGAAAGAGCTGGCATTTCACGAGCCTTCTGCGGCGACGACCTTTGTGTACCCGGAATGGCAGGAGTACAACGGCTGTTTTGAGCTGGCCCTTGGGCAATCCATGGTGAGGACAGTTGCACTGTTCCAGTTCTTTCACATCTTGTTTATGGTGTTTGCTCACTGTCATTGCTACTGAAGGTGTGCTATGTGGATCAGAAGCAGAGCTACGGCGTGTGTTCCTCTTACGGAGCTCAAGTTATGGTAAGTTTGAATGCACGATCTTTCCACCATCCTCCGGAGATCATGGTCCATGGAAACTATAAACTCGATTTCCCAATCATGTAAATCCATCAGTTTAGCATAGAAAAGCTGCTCATCTTCCAGATGTGCAGCACAGCTTCAACCTCCACCTTCATGAGTCTTCTAATAGCTGCTCATTTTCACCATTGTTTGGCACGAAGCACGGGAGGAGGAAGGTGCTCCTGCAACCGGCGATCGCCGTCGACGAGCCGGTGTACGTGAACGCGAAGCAGGTCAAGGGCATCCTCCGGCGGCGCATGGCCCGCGCCAAGGCGGCGAGGGAGCGCAGGGTCTCCATGAAACGCAAGGTAATGCATGGAGTCGAATTCTATTGCAGGATGAATTTTTTTATTCGAGCTCAAATTTTGCACTAGTAACTGGCCGGCGCGCGTGTCGCAGCCGTACCTCCACGAGTCACGCCACCTCCATGCGCTGCGCCGCGCGCGCGGCACCGGCGGCCGCTTCCTCAACACCAGAACCCTTCTCGCCGGCGACGGCGAGCACCTGGGCTCCGGCGGCAGCAAGAACCCGGGCGACGAGCCGGACGCGACGACGGCGCGCCCAGCGCAGGACGCCGTGGCCGGCGACTTGTTCTGCACGACGGACCGCGGCGAGGCGAAGTGGATCACGCCGCCGACGTCGAGCGGCCGCGGCGACATCCTCAGAGTCTGATGGCGCCGGCGGTCGACGCAGGCAGTTGGGCGGCAAATCGTTCTTGGCTTTAGGGTACGTCAGTGCAGTGAGAGACGCAGCTTCTTGTCAACCAAACTAGCAGCTGCGGTGTGCTGCTGGGCGTGTTGTACTGTTCTCTCGCGTATCGAGTGAAATTCTGAAATCTCTCGGTGCCGAGTTCATTCGAGGCACAAACAAACTGTTCACGCCTCCGAGTTCATGGAACTGAATGTACCTTTTGCTTCCGCAACTATTTTATCCTGTTTCTAGCATAGGGACTTTGAAGATAAGATGGTCAGAATGACAAAGGATTAAACAGCTACTATTTTATCCTGTTTCTAGCTTAGGGGCTTTCAGTCTATCATCTTACTTTAACGAACGGTACAGCTATTGCTGGAACTGGCCAAATTCCAGCAGATTTATGTTCGAGGCTAGAGCAACGATCTGATTCCTAATGCCACCATAAAGACACTGGAAATCCATTTCCAATCCAAATACGAGACTCGATACCAGATGAACCAGATGCACAACAGCAAACATAAGGTGCCAGATTATAAAATGATTAAATTTCCCATCTGAGGCAACTGAAAATCTGATAAGAAAGAAATGTCGAATACAAAACATGATCCATTCTGAGGCTTCTAACTCAATAGAAGAGCTAACTCAACAGAGACCCTTTAATGGTTCGTTTCCAAGGCCACAAGGTGCATTTTGATTTATGCATGCTGACATTGAAGAAAGAAACAATCAAACTTGAAATAGCAATATACAAAAAGAAGGTGCTTTATGCCCGCAATGTGGCCAAAAAGCATCAATGCACAATACATCTAGCAGATCCATCAGTTTTCTTGACAGAACTTACGGTAAGGTAACAACCAGAACAAATAATCCTAAATCCTTGACTATAACTACCGCAGATGTCCAAATTGTGAAAAACCAAATACCATCCTATCAAAATAATAAAAAAAAAATCCTGAAAAACAACTGTTGGACTGTCAGAACTACTTAAAGCATTTGAACACAATACCAAAATAACATGTTCTGACTTTAGAGTTTAGAGGCAGAACAATAAGAAAATTTGTCAACTTAATTGCTGTAACTTTGCTAAAATAAATCGCATAGCTCTATTGACAATGAAATATGTACAGCCTTCACTTTTTTCTTTCCTTCCACAAAAAATTAATCCCAGGTGCTAAAACTGTTTCTGCAAACCTTAAATTGAATACACCACGTTTCAAAAGAACAAACCATCTCAACTGGAGCTGATTATGTGGGTAAGCTTAAGAAAACACCAAATTATAGAATGCTAATATCCTGCCACTAACTGAGTTTGCCATACTCCGTAAATCACAATCATACACAGTCACTAGGTTCAACACAATAACCAATTTTTTTGCCGTCTAACTGCATTTGTTAGAATTATGAAATTCCATAACAGGCACTTTTGGCATATGGACCCAAAACAATCTAATGGTATTGTCAAGTCACAGGTCATCCCATGCTGAGACAGCTGAAACAAAACCAATTGAAGAATGTAGTAGAATAGTCGCAGCTGGAACAGAGTGTTTGGTTATGATAGAATGTCCTACCAAAGATCAAAATGCAAATTTAACGGTTGAGACAAATGCAAATGTTAAAATTGACTGAAGCTTAAAACCTCACAGTTAAATAAGGTGCCTACATACAATTCAGAACATTCGAAAGAAAGGTATCCCCCCCCCCCCCCCCCCCCCCCTACTTAGAACCGGCAATAGTATTCGGCATTACCGGGTAGAATTTATCCGATTGACTTCCCAGCAACATAATTTTGCAAACAAATTCACGTGCAGTGTAATTTCAATTGAGGCAGTAATCCCAACAGTTTCAACGGAAAAACTAACATACATCAACAGGTAACCACATCATGCTCAGAATTACATAATGTCATCAAAATTTCTTCAGTAAATTGTGTACCACGTCCATCAACTATGCGTAGAACAGCCTTATTTCCCCACAAAGGGAAGGAAAATCTAGCCTCAGGAATTATGAACCTAATAGCCAACCAACCCTTACCAATTGTTAGTTACTCAAAGAGAAATGCTCAAACTTCTCGGCATCCGTGTCTCCCTATTTCGGCTCTCCGGCGGCCGGCGAAGAGGAAGCCGTTTCTTCCTTCTTCTCCTCAGCGGACGACGGCGCGGAGACCGCTGGAAGCTCCGCTCCCTTGTCCTTCTCGGCCTCTGCCGCGGCGGCGACGGCCTTCTCGGCCTCGAGCACGGGCGCGTAGTAGTCTGCGTGAGCGTCCATGCAGTTCTTGAGGTTGATGGTGGTCTGGGAGCAGCGCTCGACCATGTTGCCGCCCTCCTTTTCGGACGCCTCCACGCAGTCCATCCACGCGACGAAGGCGTCCTTGCAGTCCCCGCCCTTCATGAACAGGCAGAACCCGCACTCCCCTTCCTCCTCCTCCTCCCCCTCCTTCACTTCCTCGGCTCCCGGCGCGGCTGGCTCCGAGACCGGTTCTTGCGGCGCCTCTTCTTGGCCGGCCGCGGCTGGCGCGCTGGATGTGGAAGACTCCTTCGCGAGTTCGGTCTGCTGCACCACGGGCTCGGGGGACGCCATTGCCGTCAACACGATCTGCGCGGGAGAGGCGTCGCTGGGGTTTGGGTGCTGCGCGCGGTGGCTGGTGTCGGCTTCTTGGGGGGAGGAAGAAGAAGCAGAAAAGACGGCGGTGTCCCGCCGCCGCCCGTGGAACAGGTCGAGTCGGTCTCCGAGATTCCTAGTGGACCGTGGGCTCGTCTATTCGCGTTTCAAGGCCGAGAAACACATGGGCTGGTAAGCCCAGGAACGACGGCCCAATAGGCGGCGGATAAGAAGGAAATTTATCGGCGGCGAGAGGCTGCGCCACTTCACTCCCCGTTCTCCGGTTCCGACGCCTCGCTTCTCCCGCCATGGCCACCGCCGCCGCCGCCGTTGCCGCCAGCTTCCGCTCCCTGTTCCAGCCAGCTCCGAACGGTGTCCCCGTCCCGGCTCCTAGCGTCCGCTTCCAGAGCCTCCAGCGCTACCGTGTCGGCCTCCACCTCGTCGCGTCACTTCCTGGCTGGCCCATTCTGCTTCCGCCCTCCGCCGCAGCCGGCGAAGCCTTCTCGTCGGACGGCGAAGAATACGCTGACGAAGATGACGAGTACTTCGACGAAGAAGACAATGAAGAGGATGGGCCGGAGGAGGTCGAGGCCCCGCGAGCTTACTCCTCACCGCAGAGCCGGCCGCCCCGCGGCCAGGACCCCGGCCGTCTCTTCGTCGGCAACCTGCCCTACACCATGACCTCCGCCGAGCTCACTGAGGCCTTCTCCGAGGCCGGAAGGGTTGACGATGCGCAGGTACCCGCACTAAGCCCAATCAAAATTGGAATTTCCCTCTTTGTTTCGCCTCCCCGGGCCAATTCCTGAACATCATGGCTGCTGATGGTTCCCATTCCTGCAGATAATCTATGACAAGGTCACCAACCGGAGCCGCGGATTTGCATTTGTCACCATGGCCACCGCCGAGGAGGCTGCCAAGGCCGTACAAATGTTCGATGGCGCAGTAAGTTTCACATCAACTGTATCCATTCTTCTTCAATTCACAGAATTGGGCCTTGCGGCTATGAATGTGTATGTGTGTGCTGACGACATCGTGGCATGTGTCTCAATGAAGCTGCTGGGAGGGAGGACCGCCAGGGTGAACTACCCGGAGGTGCCACGGGGCGGGGAGAGGAGAACAGTCACCATGAGTGGCCGCAGGCGTGACGATGGCACGTACAAGATTTATGCCGGCAACCTGGGTTGGGGAGTGCGTGCTGATGAGCTGAGGGCGGTGTTCGAGGGGCAGGCCGGCTTGCTCGACGCCAGGGTCATCTTTGAGCGTGAGACCGGCCGGTCCAGAGGGTTTGGGTTTGTGTCTTTCCAGACTGCAGAGTATGCACAAGCTGCATTGGAGGCTTTGGATGGAGTGGTATGTTCTCTCTAGATCTTGAACATTGTTGTTCGATGTCCACTCCATCATTTTTTTCAATTAGCAAAAGTCAATCTTAAGCTGCTACTTGAATTGAATTATTTAATGCAGCTGCAGTAAGTTAAAATTGAACTTTCATAGTATTTTCTGCACAAAGGATAGTCAAAATGATGGGTGTGGTAGGTCTTAGCCAATGACCGGATTAGACAATGCACAGCTTCTTTATGTACATATTTTCTGCAAGTAGCTTGTTTTACTTGAGGGTACCAAATTTTATTTCACAGAACCTTTTTCCACAATGAGTCATACTGGTAATATGGAAGTTTTAACCAATTGTTAGACTGAACTGGACAATGCAAAACTAATAAATGTACTTTATCGAAGTAACTTGTGAATTGAGATTTTCATGGACATGTTTAGTTTTACTTCACAAATCATATTCAGATCACCCTGGCAAAAGCAATGGGTAACATGGTTATGGGATGACAATGCAGGAGCTGGAAGGGAGGCCACTTCGACTTAGCCTGGCGGAACAGAACCCAACAGCTGGTTCTCCGCCTAGCGCTGTGCAGGGACAGCAGGAAGAAACTGATTCAGACACATCTGATGCAGAGACGGAAGTAACTTCAGAATCATCTGAAGCAGATTTGGAAGACAGCACATTACAGACAACTGCAGCTTATTAGTGACTACGATCCAAGAGTTACAATATGTTTTACAACGAGTTTCAAATTCAGCTATTCCAATCACATTTCGTATCAGTATGAGCGAAAATTTTGACAGAAGTGATGTAATAGTGAGGTTTCAGCTATAGATACTAGAATATTTTAGATATCTAGATACTGCATTTATTGTTGTAATGTACTCTTCAACAATATGGTGATGTAATGTAAAGAGCAGCTCTTTAGCTGTTTGCCCTGTAATTGTTTCATTTTATTCAGGGTGTCAACTCACGTTTTATCTATTAGACCTTTATTGAAATGAATCGGAGCAATATATATTACTATTCTGAACTGTTCTCCGAAACATACTATCAATTGAATTTTAATCTTTATTTTCGCTAAATTGTTTCCATAATAAAAAACTTATTATTTCAGGGCATAGCAACTGTAACGGCAAAAATGCACATAAAGTACCATAGGCTCATAGAAACCATTTTCAGATCACATGGCAATTTTAATAATGTCAAACTGTAAAAGGGCAGAACACCAAAAATAGTTCAGTCATATTGGAATTTGGAACATGGCGCTAAGCAGCAAACAAATGGAAATGTTTCAGAAACCATGCACTCTCCCGATCAGCTATCCTGGACAGTGGTGCCACCTTCAAGCTGCGCATCCGCAGATGATCAGCTATCCTGGACAGTGGTGCCACCTTCAAGCTGTGCATCCGCAGATGCATCGAGGTCCTGAGGAAAGAAGAGCCTGCAAGGTTGACAGATCAAAATATCAGAATGACCACAATAGGGAGGCAACACATAGCTGGAGCAACACCAAGCAAAATTCAAGTTAGATTACCTGCATGTGTTGTGGTATAGAGTTTTACTCAAGCCTTCTATGTCAGTAATTCCTTTGCATCCAGCTACTACCTCGAGGACTTGCCTGAAATTGATAATGATCTAGTCAATGGATCTAGTAACCAGAGCTTTTCAGAGGCAAACGTTCATGCACAAACTCTAAATATGAATAAAAGTAAAAGGCCGAGAATTATGTTTGCAGTTTAAAGGCAGTTTAGGTACTCATGACAATGAAATACTTTGAGAATTCTCTCCCTAAGAGAGCGTAACAACAAAGATAATTTATTTGGTTTTGCATCCAGTACACAAAGCTGGTGTTAACTGCACATCAATCGTTTTTCATGATTTTTCAATACCATAGATTCATTGACACAAAAACAATTTTATTTGAATGATTAAGCAGAGATAGAATGAGTACTGATTGGTTCACTCATAAAAAAAAGACCACAGTACATGGTTCAGTAAATACATATAGCTTCTATAGCTATCGAAGTACAGTTATCAGATTTCAAACTCTGAACCAGTACATGAAACTTCATAACAAAATTTATGCAAACATTTTTGGTTTACCTGACTAAACAGGGCTCATTGCGACCTTTTACTGTTGAACCTGGCTCATACTTCTCTTTCTTCTTGGATGGCCAGACTGATTTTACAAACTGGATTCCAGCATGGGTATTTTTTATTTCACAATATGGAGAATCTGTCTCTATCATCATCCTTTCTACAGGAATGCCTTGTAGAACCTCAAGATTTTCATTTGTCTTCAGAGAGCACCCGTTAATACCTACATGGCGGTCCATAAAATCCTTCAATATTTACCTTACGGAACTGGATGATAACGATAGAGCATTATTTCAAAGAGCATCCTTTAATACCTACATGGTGGTCTGTTAATTTCATTGTAAAAATGTGTTTTTCAACATACAACTGTGTGCAAAGAGGAATTGACAACAGAGAGTGGAAAAGTTGTTGATGCTAATGAAAGAGTGCTTAAGGAACTCCAGTTGTCCTGTTGTCACGTCACATCATATGCAGAGTTCGTAATGCCAAGTGAGGGAGATGACCTATAAACATCTTCTCTAAAGCAAGGAGCTGGTCACGATCTTCTGCAGTGCCAGTGAAAGAATGCGTAACCCCACCAGGGAATCTGCCAAAGAGAGAAGAATAATCAGCTCTAAGACTATAGTCCACTTTATTTCTTTATTTGCAGATTCTGACCTTCAGTACCGGACAAGGTACCCAGCATTGGTTCATATTCAGAACAGTAACAACTCTATTAAGTTTGTGGAGTACCTGTACATATTACGTGACATGATTTCACAGAAGTCTTCACCGGCAGCCCGCATATGAAGAAACATTGGCAGTTTTACTGCTTCAGCCAATTCAAATTGTTTCTCAAAGTACCTAAACCGAATATATTGCTCAAAAAAATGTGCAGATTGACGTTTTTGCTTGATTGTTTCTCAAGTGAGTAAAACTACATACTTCTTCTGTACATCTGCAGGACAGAAGTGAAGCCTATCGTAATCCAAACCACATTCGCCAACAGCCACAACCTGCAGAGATCAGAGTTCCATATAAGATTTAGTCTCCAGTTGAAAGAACAATAGAGTGGAACAATTACTGAATGTTATCTAAATAAAAGGTTGCATATTTAATTTCAAAATTTAACATCCATTCAAACACTTTTACAACTAAATATAGCTGCATTGTAGGTCGTCAGTTGTCACTAGGTCATTGCACGTTGGTACCTTATAGCGTTGGTGAAGGAAAGTATACTTCTGCACTTGGGTATTTACACTAGCAATGATTGAAATCACTTATTTATCTTACAGTTTTTCTTTTTATTGATGAATAATGGAAAGGACAGGTTGGTCAAGTTTGATATCTGTTTCTGAAATATGGATACTATATGAAGTCGAATAACTAACTTATCAAAAGGTTGCTAAAAGGAAAATGATAATCAGGACAGAATAATAATCCTTCTGATGGATAGTTGAACCTAAGCATATGCACGAACAGGCAACGGTACCACCCGAACACAAACCTTGCCTTTCTCTACTCCCTCCTTCGCCAGAGCCAGCAGCTCCTGAAAGTGCCCTTCCGGGTCTCCACTCTCCTCAAATTCCTAACCATCCGAAATGCAACAGTTTACATAGCAGAACGACCAATGTGCAACTGCATGCACCGATGTTAACACGCCATTTGGCATTAAAAACAAATGAAAGTGCCCGCCATCCAGCATTACCCCACATCTCGTTGGGTGGACGCCCACCGTGCAGAACAGCCTCCCTGCAATGCACGCAACAGGTTACAAGACACTTTGAAGGCGCATTACATCAAACACCTTTCAGGCACCAACATGTACACCAGCAAATGCACCGCATCAGCGCGGTTGAGCTCACCGTCGGTTTCGGCGATCTCCAGCGCCTCCCTGGACTCCTTCAGTGATCCTCCGGTGACCTGCAGTCGCATCAAACCAAGGAATGAAAACAAATAGTAAGAAATCCAGGCAGGCTGGAGACAGCGAAAAGGGGGGCGCCGGAGGGCATACAATGATGCGGTCGACGCCGGCGGCCCATGCTCGAGCGAGGACGGTGGGTATGTCGGCGGCGTGGCACTGCTTTCCGTGGTACATGCCCTTGAACATGCCATCTTCGCAGAGGCAGCATCAAACAACACGGTACAGGGCATAGGCCACAGGGAGAAAGCATGAATCAGCACACCGATTACGTGCTTACTGCTAAGCATGAGATGAATAACTTGTAGTAGAAGCATGAGTTACCGGTGAAGTTAACGGCGATGTCTGGTGGGTACCCGCCGCGCCGAAGACGGAGACGAAGGTTGGAGGAGGGCAAGGCAAAGAAGAGTGTCAGTAGGAGAGCGTGAGCGGCGGTAGGGGAGAGTGGAGAACGGAAGCGGGGGCAAGAGGGAGATCACTTGCCGACGAGCTTGACGGCGGTGGACGCCATCGCCGCGGCGCGGGAGGAGGGGAACGAGGAGTGCTGAGCCTGAACTGCTGACTCCGCCTGGAAACCAGGGGGGGCCGTGTTTGTATTATATCGCTTATGTATAAAATTTGAAGATAAAATAAATCAACTTCATATTTAATTATCTTTCATTCAAAGCCCAAGTTAGATTTTGAAGAATAGCTTCGTTTCGTCGGTTCTATCACAAAGAGAAGGAAGCTTTTCAATTGCATATCACGGAATTGAGACTTAGGGTCGTTTGGAAGCATGAAACACTTCAAGTTTCTCTCTCGAATCACTTGAATCACTTCCAAACGATCAAAATCTGAAACGTTTCTTGCTTCAATCACTCTGGAACGTTTCTCTGTTTTGAAACGTTCACCAAAATAGGTGTTTCAAGTGATTCTAGTTCATTTTGTGAAACGTTTCACTAATTCTAGATCAATGGTCAAACGGTTTCAGTGATTCTTCTGTTTCAGGTTGTGAAACGTTTTTGGATTGAATCTGAAACGTTTCTGATTCTCGGTGAATCTGGAGCCGTGCCAAACGCACCATTATTCAGATGGTAAATATTTTGCTACATTTGACTTGCTATTGTTGCCTTTATGGGCATCCAACTTATCGGCTAGGAGTACTAGTTTCCTCTAAAAAGAGCATATCGGTATACTATGACATACGACGCAGGATTTTCATTCCGGTGTAATATCAACAAAATTCTAATAACTGAAGCAGGGACTGAAATTAGTATAATTTTGAGCCTCGAAAGTTTCTCAATTATACTAATGTCGACCCACGGAATTTAAGGACGAAATATGATAAATTTTGCCGGTAATTGTAACTGAGACCGAACCATTTGAGTTCGCTAGAACCCTCCTCTCTCCCTCTCCCCCTCTCTCTCTCTCTCTCATCTTTCTTTTTTTCTTGAGCCTGTCGGAAAATTCAAAAGGCCGATGCCGGCCCGGTGGGAGGTGTCTGGAAAGAGATGGGCCGGCCCAAGGCCTGATCATTCACTCCTCTTCCTCCGCTTCTCCGTGACACACGGTGACGGCGGTTGGCGGCACGGTCGCGAGTAGGGACAGAGATGTGGCGGCGGCAGCAGCAAGCTCTCCTCCGCCTCCTGCCTCCGGTGAAGACGGCGACGCAGCCACAGAAAGCGTGGGCTGGTGGCGGGCTGGTCCGCCGCTATGGCTCTGGGTTTGCGCCGGAGGAAAGGAAGGGAAAGGCGGCGCCTTTGCAGGTCTCGTCCCACAATTTCCAATTCCTTAAGATACTGTTCGCCATCGATCCCTCTGCTTACCTTAACTTACCTTACTGAGGAGACGCATGGGTTGTTCTGCTGATGCAGGCGCGGGGAATGGTGGACAGATTCCGACTGCGCGCCAAGGGTGGCGATGGCGGCAATGGTTGCCTCAGCATTAGGCGCTCTAGGTCCAACCGCCTAGGCAAGCCTGACGGTGAGTAGAGCACCCATGCTTTGATACCTGTTCTCTGTGACCCTGTCATGAATTCAGACATGATTTCGCTAAAAAAAAAAATCATACATGATGCTGTGGTGAAAATCATCTGATGCTAGTACTTGTTCCGGATACCATTGTGCTCGTTTCCTTTACTATTAGACTCCATCGTTCTAATTAGTGTCTCCTTCATGTAAATTAATTTCTATATTCATAAAGTTCTGAATGTTGAGATATTATTTAACCTTGATACGAGGACGGCTCTCAGTTACGTTCATTTCAACGCGTCGGGTTATTTGTTTAATGTTGTTCTTTGTTGTGATATCTGCTTGACTGATCTGAAGAGATCATTTGTTGCACTGCGCCACTTCTTGTAGAAGATAGAAATGTGATTTTCCCTGTTTCAGTTGGTCAGAGTTAGTTCCTGGTCTAGTCGCATTTTTTTTATTATATAGCACGGGGATTTACATTACTCAGTTTATTGGAGAAAACTCAATCCTAATTGAATGTTCAAAAAATGCAGGTGGAAATGGAGGAAAAGGTGGTGATGTCATACTTGAGTGCTCAAGGTC
This sequence comes from Eragrostis nindensis, assembly GCA_012490785.1. NCBI lineage: Eukaryota > Viridiplantae > Streptophyta > Magnoliopsida > Poales > Poaceae > Eragrostis > Eragrostis nindensis. Next base: position 134,350 of record JAAXCT010001539.1, on the reverse strand, counting down.
TGTCTGGGATTTCAGTGGCTTGCAGCACCACACAGTATGTTTCCGAAACCATTGCATAATTGTTTCTTTTGGCCTGACTTAAAAATGTTTGCTGCACTGCTCTTTTCTGTTCAACTTAAGATCTGATTCCTACAATTTTGTGCCGTAGATGAACCTTTATCTTGTGAATATTTTTGAATTAGAAAGATCCAAAGCTGATATCTGTTTGTGAACTAGACACTGTGATGATGTAGATTAATATGACGTTCAGCATATGAAATCTGCAGAATACACTGATAATTGATTTTAAGCCTCTGTACTTTTGATTTTCAGAAAGCAGGCCGAGGAGGCCATGGACTTTCTAAGAATCAGATAGGAACAAGAGGTTCAGACAAGGTTGACTTGATTTTGTTAACTTATACGTCCTCAATCTTATTAAGTTTAATTTTCACAGGGAACTTGACAGCAAGTACCTTATATTTGTATGTCTGACAGATTGCGCAAGTGCCAGTAGGCACGATGATTCATCTAGTTCAAGGGGAGCAACCTTCTATCGCAGAAAGTAAACCAACCAGGGCTCTTGACCCTTGGGATGTACGTGATTCTGCTGGACGCTCTGCTGGAAAATCGAATAAACCAATCAGAGCTCTTGATCCTTGGGACATTCCTGATGTTGCCGAACACTCTACAGCTAGTTCAAATCAGATTGGCAACACAATGATGAAAGATTTGGATGGGTGCTTATCCCATCAGCATATTGCTCCCAACGGTTTTATGGATGGAAATGGATGTGGCAGTGGGTCGGAGAGACAAACATACTCAAATATATGCTCCAAGCCTGGGTTCTCCATCACTGATCATGATGCAAATAGCTATCCGCATCAGGGTGATACAGATGAAACTGACCAGTCTGAAGATGAGGACAAAGAATTCTGGGAGGATGAAGATGAGTTTGCCATGGATAATGAGGAAGAGGTAGAGGAAGATAGAGAAGAACAGGATAAGGTGCAATATTCTGTTGCCGAAATGACAAAACCTGGGCAGCGGTTGATTGTAGCGCGAGGAGGGGAAGGTGGACTGGGGAATGCTTTTATCTTCAAGGAAATGCATCTGCCCAAAGAAAATAGACAAGAGGAGATATCCCGGTTGAGAGCCGGACACTCAGGAACCGAGACCTTGCTCATCTTGGAACTGAAAAGTATTGCTGATGTTGGTCTCGTTGGTTTGCCTAATGCTGGCAAGAGCACATTGCTAAGTGCTCTCTCTAGGGCCCGCCCAGAGATAGCTGACTATGCATTCACCACACTGAGGCCCAATATTGGTAGCCTAACGTATGAGGACTACTTCTCAGTGAAAGTGGCGGATATACCTGGTCTGATCAAAGGAGCCCATGAGAACCGTGGCCTGGGCCATGCTTTCTTAAGGCACATAGAGCGCACCAAAGTTCTCGCTTATGTGCTTGACCTTGCAGCCACACTCAACGGCAGGAAGGGTGTACCACCATGGGAGCAGCTGCATGATTTGGTCGTGGAGCTGGAGCATTACCAAGAAGGCTTGACTAAGCGACCATCCCTAATCGTTGCGAACAAGATAGACGAGGAGGGGGCTGACGAAATATTTGAGGAACTGAAGAGGAGAGTGCAGGGTATTCCAATATTTCCGATCTGTGCCATCTTGGAAGAGGGTGTACCTGATCTGAGAACTGGTCTAAGGAGCCTTATGGATGATACCTTGGATCCACAGGGCATTGATTTGAGCAAAATTATTGTTGACTGAGGCTGCATCTTCTCCTTTTAGATACCGACGTGATGGAGAACTGTTCTTCGTATTTTGGACCCCCAGCGTTACAGGTTTAGATACTTTTTTCTTTATTCTTTTGATGCGGCAATAAATCATTATTAATTGACCTGATTGTTGAATGATAACGAAATAACTAATACCAAATGCCACTGCTGCTTATTTTCTATTGAAAAATGTTTTTTTGAATGCAAGAATGAATTGACAACAGAAATTGGAGTAAGTTGTAGCTGCTAATGAAAGAGTGTCGAAGGAACTTTGGGGGCTCGTTTGGATTAGAGGGAAATTTTTCATTTCCTGCGTTTTTCCTGTGAAATGGAACTGTTTTCTGTGAAATTCCTGTGCGATTCTTGTGAAATTCCTGTGTTCCAGAGGAGGCCTGGCTGTTATCACGTCGCTTTGTATGCAGGTCTGTAATGCCAGGCGAGGGAGATGATCGATATACATCTTGTATAACGAAACATTGGTAGATTAAAAATTTTCAGACACATATCCGGTGAAAACTGGACATAAAGTTGAAAACTTGATATAACTCCGTAATAAACTTGGTTAGAGGTAAACTCTGAAAAATTACCATCCATACTGGATGGTGGATGCAATATTATAAAGGGCAGCCCGGTGCACGTAGCTCCCGCTTGTGCAGGGTCCGGGGAAGGGTCCGGTGGATGCAATATTATGATTGCAAGAAAAATTGCAAGACCAAACATGATACTGTTTGGAAGATACAGATAATATAATTTGAGGGTTAGGTGTATAAAGGACAAAATGAGCTATATCTGTCTTTTAGTGCATACTTGTGTACCATTTGCCATTTTTGAGTATTACAAAAAATATCATGTTTGGTGCTGCAATTTTAGGTGCAACCATAATATTGAATTGACTATAAATGGTAAATTCTTTTAATAGATTTTAAGATATTTATCAATTTAATGGAGTTTTCAAGTTTCCAACTTAGTTTTCACAGGATATGCACCCTTATTTGTTGGTGCCATTATCTGAGCAAAACTAAATTTTACATACTCAGATAAGGGCGTGAACAACTGTATGAGGGAGCATGCAAGGAGGGGAGTGTGAGGGACAGTGAAGTGAAGAAAGAGCATGGAAAGCACTTGCTGGTGAGGACAGCGGTGGAGTCCGACACTGGCAGGATGATGGAGTTCCAAGCACCTACTTGGGCTGGACTGTCCCCGAACATGACCCGGCCCAATGTTTTTGTGAGCCTAGCTCCACGCATCGGATTTCAATTTTTATTTGAACTCGGACCGACTCGGAAAAATGTGTAGTCGTTTTGTTTTGGGCGAGGATACAGTCTTTGCATCTGCTCCAACTAATATACATTACTGTGCAATAATGCAGTTGCATCAATACACCACCTGCCATTCGAGTTATAATATATCATTTCTAGCTCCACCTTTCCATTCTCATTTATATATATGAACCGGGTCAAAACAAAATAGCAGCATATGGAACCCATTGTTTTGAACGGAACTAACCACACTTACATGTGTAAGCATAATTGCATAGGGGTTAGAAGGCATCAGGAAGAGATGGTCCAGAACATGAAAGGATGCTAGCACCTTTGTTCACTTGATAACTATAGCCCTAAGGCGAGCTACCGACTACCGTCACGTGACTCGTGACAACCTCATTTCTCCCATTTGCTACAGTAGAGAGAGTTGAAGGGGAAGTTTTTGGTGCAATTAAACAAGCTCACTTGGAGATGGACTGCATCAGGTGATATTCAGTGTCATCTGCATATGAATGTCGGTCCAGAGGGACCTTCTCGAGGAACCCAAATGATCTGTTATGGTCGTCCAAAGCGGATGTGATGCTGAAGAAGGGTTGGGAGCGTGAGCAGGAGCGTGTTTTCCGCTTGTGCCAAGATGAGACAGTTCCTCATCTGCTCCTTGGTTGCAATTATGTTGAGGCAACTTGGCATCTAACGATTTACATGCGGAGCTCCAAAAATTTCTCAGATTGGTTTTGTTTATTTGTTTGTTAGTGCCTTTACGTGAGCACCAAAACTCGTGGAACTATGTTAATTAAAACTATTATGCATCGAATCTTGGTGAACAATTATTTATTTACCGGTATGTTGGAGGTCATTTCATGGTTTAATGACCGTCAACAGTACCTGAATCCAAACACATCACTCAGAAAACGTGTAGATAAGCTTTTTTTGTTTGTTTATTTCTTTTCCCCCTTATGTGAGCACTACATACTGCTTCTGTACATCTCATGATAAAGTCGCGGACGTTTGTATGTGAGGTAGTGCGCAGTGAGGGAGAGTGGAGAACGGAGCAGGAAGGAAACAGAGTAGGAGAGCACTTGCAGGCGGTGATCTTGACAGCGGTGGACGCCGCGGCCGCGGCGCGTGAGCTGGAGCTGTGGAGAACAGAGGCGGAGTACAAGTCTGACAGGAGGGGGTCAGAGGAAGATGAGGGCTGGCGTGTACGGTGTATCCAAACCTGAACCGACCCAAGAATTTGTGGACCTAATTAGCCTTCCACGTATCGGATTCTATTTGAATTTTTATTTGAAACCTGGAGTGAATGCAAAAATTCGCAGTCACAAGTCTTTGCCTCTGCTCCAACCAACATAACATTCAGTCGTGTGAGGATAATGCAATTGGATTTTTGATGCCTACATATATACTCAATCATGAATACAACACCAACCATTCGTTATAACAGTTCCTATCATAGTCACCATCCCTATATGAGCCGGGTGAAAAACAGAATATAGAAGCGTATGAAACCCATTGTTCTGAACGAACTAGCCACACTTACATGGGTGAACATGTGCACAGGGTTGGAAGGCAGGAGGAAGAGATGGTCCAGGACTGTTAAGAAATGCTGCACGTTTTTTCCAGCCTGCAGCTAGAGCTTTAGCCACAACTCTTTTTGTAGGGATCTAGAAATGTATGGCATCACCACACGCTGGCTCTCTGATCTTGTAGGCCTTGCAAGAAGACGATCAGTTCATCTCGAGGTGGGCACCTTCTAGCTACTACTCTGCGTTCAGTGCTTTAATTACCCGGTGCAATTCTTGAGACGAGAGACAAATTCGCTTCTGCAAGTTGTTAGTAAGATGAAAGACTTGCACCTGGCCACGAAAATGTATGGAGAACTGCTCCAGTAGAGCTGTTTCTCAAAGCTAGGGCTGGATAACGAGCCGGCTCGGCTCGTTAAGGCTCAGCTCATTAAAGCTCGTTCTGATAACGAGCTGGCTCGGCTCGGCTCATTATGATAACGAGCTAAAATGGAAGCTTGGCTCGGTTCATTTAGAAAGATCGAGCTGGCTCGTTAGGCTCACGAGCCAAGTATGTTAAAACTTTTATGACAAAAATTTAGGTGATTTTAAGTGGTTTTTAAATAGTACATGTGCCAACAACACAAAAATCATAATATAACACAATATTGTAGAAAAAAATATCAATCTAAGTCAATAAAGATGAAAAATAAATGAAAATAAAAAGATGGCCCAACATTTAACATGATTTTTATCTATATTGCACTTGGTTTTTTTTTAGATGATAAATTGAGTTTCACCCAACATAAAACTATCATCTTATTAGAGAATTAAAGTTGACATTTCTATATGATCGAGCCTATCGAGCTAATCGAACTGTTCGCGAGCAGCTCACGAGCTGGCTCGTTAACAAACGAGCTATTTTAGAGGCTCGGCTTGGTTCATTAAGAAGACCGAGCCGAGCCGAGCCGAGCCAAAATTAAGATCGAGCCGAGCTGGCTCGCGAGCCTCGAGCTTTTTTTCCTGCCCTACTCAAAGCTGTGATCTCCCCTGTTGTTCTATAGGATGTCAAAGTGCCAACATCTCCCTCTTCCTGAAGAATGAACTACACAAAATTCGTGAAAGATTTGCTGCATTCATAATGAATGAAGTAATCAACAAGGCAAGCGGGTTCCACCTTCCTAGCAATTCAGTTTTGTAATTTTGCTACTGTCATGTGCTACTGTGATGCGATGTGATGATCAAGAAAGAACAAGTGTGGTTGTCTGATGTAGATGGTGAACAATTGATTCAATGTGATGTGATTCTGTGAATGTGTATATGTGATCTGATGTGATTCATATGTGAATTGAACGGTTGCCAAATCCTGACCCGGTTTCAAAAAGCAGCCAGCATTTATTACCATTTTTTTGGCACGATGTGTAATCTATCTCAGACAGGGTTACTGCAGCAAGCAATGCGTCTGAGACAACAAACCTACTCAGACGGGGAGTAATTAGCCCTGTCTGATGTAAAAAAGAAATTCAGACGGGGACATGATACCATCTGAAATAGGAGCCTATCATAGACGGAGATTAACCATATATTTCAGACGGTTCCGCACACCGTTTGAAAATCAACTCAGACGGGGACAAATGTGCTATCTCAGACGGCCCAGCGCCGTCTGCGGTAACAAAGCAATTTTAGACGGGCCTTTATCAACAATCTCAGATGGTGAACTGCACCGTCTGTGATAGCCACCGACTTCAGACGGCGTTTGACAACCGATCTCAGACGGTGTTTTATCCCCATTTGAGATATTCATCTTGTTCAGACGGGCCCTGATCACATATGTCACAGGTCTTTAGACATCTCAGACGTGGAGTCACAGACGCTAGCGTTTCCTGTCTATGATGGGCTTTGAGTCCCGTCGGTGTTTGTTTTCTGTAGTAGTGATCACCTTTTAATCCGGTTGGAGTCGGCCCAATCCAGTCCAGACCTAGCTTAGATACGGATTCTACCCAGCGGTGGCTCGTGATAGGACGCGGCTATTCCGCGCGCGCGACAGCCCCCCAGCCAGCAACTTTCCTTTTTTAGAAAGTTTTATTCCCACTATTTTTTCATTTTGGGAAAGTTTCGGTGCAACTTTTCTGGAAACTTTTGTCTCAAAAAGTTTCGGTGCAACTTTTCTGGAAAACTTTTGTTTCAAAAAATTTCGGTGCAACTTTTCTGGAAACTTTTGTGTCAAAAAGTTGCAACAAAACTTCCTACCCCAAACTTTTTCCCACCTCTGGGCCCAACCCATGTGCAACGGTCCCCGCGTCTCGGTCCACGCGCGCTGCCTGCGCTCGCACGCGCTTGGATTAGAAAAATCGCTCGTGATAGCTTATTGTTCCAAAAAAGGGACACAGTTGCTACTGAAAATTTGGTATGAATTGAAGTGTTTTTTTGAAGCCATAAACTGAACTCACAACAAAGTAAAAATTGAGGCAAGTGGCTTTCATCAGGTATCCTCGCAATGTGCCTGAAGACAAAATTGGTCGTTGGCCAGGAAAATTTGAGGCAACTGCAACAGGGCTTTCATTCAGCTTTATCGTCTTGCAAATTTTGTGGAAATAATCCTAATGCCAACAACAGTTGCAAAACACTGACTGGCTTTATCCCTGTATTTTCAGTAAAACTCCGTCAGCTGCGTGTAATTGATCTCCGTGAGACCGTGAACCTGTACAGCATCACCAGCACTTTTTTTTTTTTGAAGGCAGACGACCCCGAGGGGTCTCGAAACTTCATTACTCTGAGAGAGGTACAAGAGTCAAATTGGCATAAGGACCCTTACAATATGTCAAAATAATAAACAGGTCCTTCAGCCAAAAAAAGAGGACAGACAGGTAAATATGAATTACATTGAAGTCCTGTAAGAAACAAACACCTCGACGGCGACGAAGACAACTCCGGCACCTCCGACGGCTATTGCAGCACGGCAGCGAAGAGATCTTCCCCGGATTCAGATTACCAGCTACACGCACGGATGCCACCACTCGCATTGGGGCCAGGCGGTGTGCATGGCGCAGAGCCATCGAACCACCGCAACGCGAATGGACAGGAGGCTTCGATGTGCAAAGCAATCGACACGCCGACGGCCCACTCGACGGTCGCCTTGCTGATTGCACCTGAAGTAGCAAAGGTCGGAGCCGTAGATTTGTAGGAAGCAACACCGGGCTCGACCAAGATTGGAGTTCCATCAGCAGCACTTGATTTCTTTGACACTTGCATCACGAGACTTGAAAGTTCAACATTTGCATGCGGAATCGACCTTGGCAGGCAGCGTGGGCGTGGGGGCTTGGCCTTGGATTTCGTCGGCGACGCGGCCGGTGCCGGGGTGGCAGGGTCGAAGGACATGGAAGCGGGCGAGGCCGAGGTGGTGGACGGCGCGACGGCAGAGGCCGCTGGCGGCTGCGCTGTGAAGTGCGTGTTGGTGAGCAAGAGGCAGAGGAGCGCGGTGCAGAGAACGGCGGCTTGCGGCAGCCCGCCAAGAGCAAGCGGCGGTATGCGGGCCGCCGCATCAGCCCGCTTCGGCCGTTGCGGTGGATGTGGCACGCGGCGCGGGCAGCCGCATCCGCCCCGCTTGCAGCTAGGTGTAGTGTTGCTGCGCCGATGATCGAGTTTAGAGCAAAGAGACTCTGTAAACCTCTCCTGATCGGTAAAATTGGACAAAAGCACGAAAAATCCCCTTCCAACAGAATCGCTTTCCTCCTCGCTACTCCATCCGGCTCGGCATCCCGGCATCGCGGCTAGCCATCTTTGACGAGCCGATTCGCCTCGCCAACGCGCTCCTCCCGCCCGCTCTTCTCCTCTCCCGCGCCTTCTTCCCCTCCCCCGCGCCCCGTCTCCTCCCGCGCGCGGTGTCGCCCGCGTCCTGTGCGTGCTCGGCGTGCCGGATGAGGAGGCCTGGCCATTGTTCTTGTCCACGCCGTTCGCCAGGGACTGGATGCCGAAGCTGGACCTGCACCAGCCCAGCGTGCTGCACGACCTCATCCCAGAGACCATGCTGTCCGACCAAGGGTTCGAGGACCTTCGCCATCAAACGCCTCGGGCCATCCAGCGATGCGGGCCGGCACGCAGGGGTACCAGGCGCCTGAGATCCTGCTCGAGCTGCACGCGTACAACGCGCGCGTGGACATATGGTCGCTTGGCTGCGTCATGGCCTGGATCGTCACCGGCGGCGAGCCGCTGTTCGCCTGTTCGACGCCCGCGGCCCAAGCGTCGGCCAGCCGGGCCCTGGCATCCCTTCCCGTGTGAATTTTTTAAAGCAGCTAATGTTAATTCATGGCGATTATCAGCAAGTAGCACTAGCGTTTAGCCCAGAACGAATGAAAATATGCTCAACTCGCGAACATCCTTTCGTCCCTGATCTGGAATGAAGCTCAAGAACTGCAGGGGTAGTATTTACAGGGCCTCCACAACCTGTTTGATGAAATGCCCACAAACATTTGAAGATAGAGAAGATTAATATTTAGAGAGGCTGTTGGGTTTCATCACGTTCTTGCTAGCAGTGGCGGAGCCAGCTACACATCCTAGGAGGGGCCGCTACAGAGCTACAGCAAGCTACAGTGGGGAGAAAAAGGCCTCTAGACTCAGCAAGCTATAGCATTTTTCATCTCTTCAGACTTGATGATGCTGATTTGATAGCTAGTCTCCCAAGAAAGTCACCGTAGTACACTTTTCTCAGCCATTTAGCCAAACGGATCATCAATTTGCCTGATATCTTCAGTGACTTTTCTGCACCAAGGGGGGGCCATGGCCCCGTCTGGCCTGTACGTGGCTCCGCCAGTGCTTGCTAGCCATTTCATTTTACATAATAGCTAAATTAGGATTTATTCATTTTTAGCTAGTCTCTTAGAGATGCTCTTAGGTTCCTAGATGTTGGAGCATGAAGCGTCCTCCTGCTACCATGCCAGCGAGGAGATCCCCTTTTAATTAGCACTCACTGATGCAACAATGTACGCCTCATGAAGACATGAACCACCAACCCCCGCCGTTTCCAAACACGACCATGCATGACCACGCGTATGGCCGGCGGCCGGTCATCTGTTCAATTCGTTTATCTGGCTCATGTAGAGAGCGAGTAATCATCACGTATTAGTACGATTACTAAGACCAGTTATACGGGTCAGATACGTAGAGGACAACAGCGTCAGAAAGGCTTAATACAGATCGTAGCAATGTCTGGGCTGAGTTGGGCTGGCCCTGGCCCAGGTGGATTAGTAAATTAATGAAATCGTTTACTTAATCAGCCACTTTAAGATTCGTGCTATTACTTTTGAGAAACCGGAGCAGTTCTCGTATCTATTTTTTTGAAACGAGGTTTACCCACCCCCACCCGACCGATTACAGCAAAAGATCGCGAAAAAAGAAGACTCTACCACACCCCAATTTGTTACCAGCTCAACAGTTCTCGTATCTATGAAGCAGAAAACTGATACTCGGCTCAGTTGTGCCCTTTCCACAATCGTGTTCATTAGGCTCATTATACTAATTGCAGGCTGATTGATTGACGAGTTCAGTATATTTAACAATTTTCTTTTTGTGATATTAGTGCTAGCTGCTAAAATAATGCAAGTTTTTTTGGCTAGATACTAAGTATAGCTTTTGATTCTTTCAAGGGAAAAAACATTGATTTTGGTCTCCCAATGCACCCAGTACAATCTGTTACACACCGCCAGCAGTATTATTTTTGTTGTGTTTCGTCATTCGGCATGAGTGCAGGCGGTGCAGAACATTATACAGTCTACTAGGGCTACTTAGTGAATTCTTGAAAGTATATTCCCTAGATAAAAGCTATTATCATCTTTGAGAAAGGACAAAAAACATTATACTTCATATGTCTTCTACTAATGCATCTCGGAAATTCACTAATGTATTTTGATTACTTGTCATTCTTTTTTTTTGCTAAATCAAATAGTTTTTATTTCTGGTCATTCATGTAATTTAACAACATGCGAATTACAAATTATAAAAGTTTTCTCATAGTAAAACGAAGAACATAAATAGTATATTCAATACGGAGGGACAATTAATTTAGAGTGATACTTAATTTGAAACGGAGGGAGCATGTGACATAAATACATGAAAGTTAGGAGAAACTTTTTTGATAAAGAACTTGGCATCGACTTTGATTCTCAAAGATATGTTGGTGTTAATTAAGTTTAATTTTGTAGTTGCGTAAGTAAGCGAACCATCATTATACCATGATGCGCTGTTAACCATGGCACCAACTCTTCAGTACTAATCATAAGGCGATAGATACACCAACTCTCTGCTAAAGTTATCGTTCATATGTGTTTCGTTTTTCTCCTCCATCATGTGTGTTAGAGTATGAGTTAATTGCCCACCTTTCCCCATCAGATTAGGCTTTTGGGTGAGTTGGTTGGTGCATGCAACTCAACATGGTATCAGAGCCAGAGGTCTCGAGTTCGAATCCTGGCTGGCGCGATTTATTAAATAAATTGCAGCCCACTCCAATATTCCACGTTTGTGGCCTGAGAGAGCCTGCACGTGAGGGGGAGTGTTAGAGTATGAGTTAATTGCCCATCTTTCCTCATCAGCTTAGGCTTTTGGGTGAGTTGGTTGGTGCATGCAACTCAACAATGTGCTTTATAAGTGGCCTTATTTGCAGCATTGCAGGGACACATGAGATAGGTATTTGGAAGGTGAGGAAACACGTCAAGCTTGAAGGTTCAAGGTACAATGCTTCCTTGATCAACATTATCGATTTCTATACTCCATCCATTGTTAAACTATTGCCGTTAGCACAACAACAACTTGATCGCGCCTCTCATGTGTACTCCATGCATTTTGGATTGGGAAGCATGAGGGAACGGGCTATGGACTTGCAAGGTGCATGTTCCAGTATGTTCCTTGTCTACTGTGCATGTTTCAGAATCGAGGCTACGTCCTTTTGCCTTTTCACTACTAGATTATCAACTTTTGGTATTGCAAGTGGCAAATAGTTTCTAGCGTGTTTGGCTAAGTGTATGTAGAAACTGTAAGCAATGTGTTTGTGGGGAATTTTAAGTTGTTGGGAACTACAAAATAAACTCAATTGTACTAGGAATCTGTCTCCATAAGGAGAAAAAAAAAAGAAGAAGAAAATGACCAAAACCGTAGGCCATTCACTAAAAACTGTAGGAAAAGATCATATGTGTTTGTAGTGTTTGTCTCTTCGATTCAGATTAGAGATCAAAAGGTTTTATCTCTAATCTGTAGTACCGACATAACTAGAACGGATGGTTGCACAGTATAAATGTGCTCCTTCTGTCGATCTTCTGTCTGTGGTGGGTGGACGCGGCATGAGGCTGGCAGGGGTAGGTTGGCGCACAGTTTCAGACTGTTTTATTAGTTTCTTTTTTTTGAGCACACAGACTGTTTTATTAGTGACAGCGGCCACAACTAGAGTACCTTGCGGGCGTAGGCCGGGCCGGCCAAGATTGGAAGGGACTCGATCGCCGGGCTCAAGACCACAATGCATGACTGCGTCCACACTTACATGTGGAACCCATTGTTCTGAACGGAACTAACCACATTTACATAAGTGCGTAGGGTTGGGAGGCATCAGGAAGAGATGGTCCAGGATCTGAAAGGATACTAGTACCTTTGTTCACTTGATAACTATAGCCCTAAGGAGAGTTACCGACTACCGTCATGTGACTCGTGACAACCTCATTTCTCTCATTTACTACAGCCGAGAGAATTGCAAGCTAGGGGAAGTTTCTGGTGCAATTAAACAAGATCACTTGGAGATGGACTGCATCAGGTGATAGTCAGCATCATCTCAATATGAATGTCAGTTCAGAGGGACCTTCTCGAGGAACCCAAGTGATGTGTTATGGTTGTCCAAAACGGATGTGATGCGCTGAAGAAGGGTTGGGAGTGTGAACAGGAGTGTGTTTTCCGCTTGTGCCAAGATGAGACACCCCCTCATCTGCTCCTTGGTTGCAATTATGTTGAGGCAACTTGGCATCGAACGATTTATATATGCGGAGCCTCAAAATTTTCCCAGATTGGTTTTGTTTATTTGTTTGTTAGTGCCTTTACATGAGCACAACACGTACTTCTTCTGTACATCTCATGATTAGGTCGCCAACGATCGTATGAGAGGGAGCGTGCAGGGAGGGAGAGTGGAGAACAGAGCTGGAAGGAGATAGAGCACGAGTGATCTTGACGGCAGTGGACGCGGCGCGTGAGTGGAGCAGGCGGCGAGTCCAAGCACTCACTTGGGCTGCCATGGGCCTAAACCTGACTCGGCCCAAGACTTTGTGGGCCTAATTAGCCTTCCATGTGTCGGATCTCAGTTTTTATTTGAAACCTGGAGTGAATGCAAAAATTCGCAGCCACAAGTCTGTGTTTTTTTTTTTCCGATTACACAGTACAACTCAGACACTCACAACGCACGCACACTCATCCTTATGAACGCACATACGCAAATCCTACCTCTATGAGCATCTTTGAAGACTGAGACGGTAAATCCTCGAGATTGACGAAGTCACCACTGACGCCTCGCTGTCGACGGCCACGTCGCCTCCCGCTGAACGCACAACGCTGTTAAATTCTAAAAAATTCGCTCCCATGGGGAGTCGAACCCAGGACCTCAGGTGCTACTGAGACATAATGCTCCCACCAACATTAATATACAGACTCACGAGGATAATGCTATTGGATTTTTTATGCCTATATATGTACATATGTGCAATAATCATCAATACAGCACCTTCCCTTTCTATCTCAACCTTTCTTCGCTTCAGTTATATATATGAACCGCGGTTAAAATAAAATAGAAACATGGAACCAATGGAACTAGCCACGCTTAGATGCGTGAAGGCACATAGGGCTGGAAGGCATGGGGAAGTGATGGTCCACGCTCTCAAAAGATTGATGCTCGCTGACTCGTTGATAAACAACCAAGCATCTGAGTAGAACTGCTTTTTAGGGATAGAAATGTAGACTATCAATACGTTCTGGCTAGGAGATCATCAGCGCTGGAGAAGTGTAGCCAACATTGGTTCGTATGAAGAACAATACTACCTCTATGGAGTTTGGTGATGCCTATACATTCAAACGAGACATGATTTCACAAAAATCTTCACTGGTAGCCAATTCAAATTGTTTCTCAAAGTACCTGAATCCAAATGCATCACTAAGAAAACGTGTAGATAAGCTTTTTTTTTGTTGGTTTATTTCTGTTTCCCCTTATGTGAGCACGTCAATGTTTTTCTAGACGCTAGACGAAAACAGACGTTGAGCTGGTGACTAGCGTCTAGACGGACTAGACGACGTCTAGACTCTAGAGGCATTAGATGTATTGTACCTTTTTGCACTATAACAATAGAAAATTCAAATATATATAGCAGAAAATTTCAAATATATAACATTACAAATGACAAATATCAAATGCAGACAGAGTTCTCACTTAATAGTTCTCAATCTCACAAGTTATGAACATAATAAGCATGATAATAGTAAATAAATAACAATTTCATAATAAATTAATTAAATGTATTGGCTAAGAATCTTTATCTCTCACTTGCTCATGGTCATAATCTAATCACGTCTTGTTGGTCTAAACGATTGTCTAGACGAATATTATGTTGTCTAAATGTGTTTAAATCGTGTTTAGACGTCACGTCTACACGGTCAAGGACCATTTAGACGGTCTTAGACGTGTTTTATGTCTAGATTAGTGACTAGGGTCTAGACTCAATGTTCACCTCAAGTCTTGAGTCTAGACGCCGTCTAGACGCATTAGACGCGCGTCTAGAAAAACATTGAGCACGGCATACTTCTTCTGTACATCTCATGATAAAGTCGCGAACGATTGTATGTGAGTTAGTGAGCAGGGAGGGAGAGTGGAGAACGGAGCAGGAAGGAAACAGAGCAGGAGAGCACTTGCAGGCGGTGATCTTGACGGCGGGGGACGTCACTGCCGCGGCGTGTGAGTTGGATCTGTGGAGAATAGAGGCGGAGTACAAGTGTGACAGGAGTCAAGAGGAAAGTTTCCAAGCACCCACTTGGGCTGGCGTGTACCCAAACCTGAACCGGCCCAAGACTTTGTGGACCTAACTAGCCTTCCACGTGTCGGATTCCATTTGAATTTTTATTTGAAACCTGGAGTGAAATCAAAATCACAAGTCTTTACCTCTGCTCCAACCAACATAATATACAGTCATGTGAGGATAATGCAATTGGATTTTCGATGCCTACAGATATATGCAATCATGAATACACCACCTACCATTCTAGTTATAACCGTTCCTATAAAACTGAATAGAAGCGTACATATGAAGCCCATTGTTCTGAATGGAACTAGCCACACTTACAGGCGTGAGCCGTGTGAACATGTGCATAGGGTTGGGAGGCGTGGGGAAGAGATGGTCCAGGACTGTGAACAAGTGCTGCACCTTTTGCCAATGGATAGCTACAGCTTGAGACACAACTCTTTTTTAGGGATCTAGAAATGTATGGCATTAGCACAAGCTGGCTCTCTGATCTTGTAGGCCTTGCAAGAAGACGATCAGTTCATTACGAGGTCGGCAACTTAACCCCCTCCTCCCCCAACTTAATTCAAATGGTATTGTGCGTTCTAAAAATAATTAACCGCCGTACACTTTTTGAAAAAGTATTAACAAAAAAGTAGCAGTACATTTTGATCCTACTCTTCACCTACCCTTCTGCAAGTGCTATCCAAACAATATTCAGTCTTCAGTTCTGCTTTATACTACTTTGTTGTGGCATATACGTATCCGGATGTTTATTTAAGGCAATACTAGGTATTCTATTTTTTTTTACATAACTTAGATATTCTGAAGAGGGAGATATTGAAACCTTTTACCCTGTGCACGCTAGACTTATAGGGTTGGGAGGCATAAGTAATAGCTGTTCTAGTGAATCCGTGACTTGGAGCTTTCTGATTCCCTTATATACAAAGAGCTTAGCTAACATTATTCACAAAGAGGAGGGCAATGTACTCCATATAACCGTTTTCCAGTGCAATGTAAGAAGATTGAACAATATGATAATCATTTCATCATTTTGTGAACCCTCATTACGATGGACCATTCCGTGAAATATTAAGTTGTTCCCTTTACTACAGGTGAGTATAGTGCAGTTGAACTCTGGTGACAACAATATGTCCGATAATCAGACACCCTAACATTCAAATTATACTCCATTTTCATCTCTAATATGTTCCCTTCAATGATATATCTATGTGTGCTGGATGGGGAAGCATTACGATCAAAGCAAACAGATTTCGTTTTCATTTGGTCAAAAAAATGTTTGTTCTGGAAAAATGATTAGTATCTGCAACTTGTATTGGTGAAAATTTATCTAAATCAAATTATGTTATAAATAAAAAGGTGTTCTTGAGTTTTCACTGTTCATTTATAGCCAGCCATACTATGACAGGAAGTCTACTTTCAGTAATACATTTTTAATCCTTTTTTCTCTCTTTATTATATAGAGCTATGTTACCATATTTATTTTGATTAAGAAAATGAATACTTTACTCATACGATTTGATCCTCTTAAAACTTGACCTAGAACCGTGAACACAATCCTACTGTGTGGTGGTGTTATGTAAATATCTGAATGTGGTGCAGAAAGGGGCAGAAATTTTTTCCGGGGAGATAGTGAGATGTACATATATATCCCTCTAGGTGCTGATTATTCTGTTGCATGCGTCGGTGGTCAAAATACATGCGCCACAGTACCGATGGAATTAGGAGGCATAGGAAATACCTGTTCTAGCTAGAGGAAGGATGCCAGCATGTGCACTGATTCAATGACGTCGAGATAGGTTTGTAAATCGGAGACCCTAACAGTACGCTCCAACCCTGTTTAGTTAATCAAAAAGATTACATTTTTACAGAGCCCACCGTTTAGAAATTACTTTTTCTTATTAGAGCATTTCTTTATGTCAAACGATCCCCTTCCAATGACAAAGGAAGCTATTATATCATCTTACCAATTCTAACTAGCTAGCTAGATGGATGGTCATTCGGAGCACCATATATCTGTCATATAAAATGACTTCATGTTAATAAAATATTTTTCTTCTTCTTGAGCTATATGAATGTTACTGGAATAATGCTATTATTTTTTAATTTATAAAAGCCACTAGTTCTACTCTACCTATATTTTCTGGCACATCTCACAATGTACAACTTGTGTTTGGTGATATTATAGTACTGGAATAAACATATTCCTAAAGAAAAAAATGTTGATCAACCTGCTAGCTGTAGTTTATTTGATTGAAAAAAATGGTGCTCTTGAGGTTTTTGTAAATGCTTAGTAAGTAACCGGCAGATTTCTCACTGTAAAATAATGCGGTACGACATATTTGTCCATTTTTATCCTGATCATTGATGCTCAACTAACCATATCTACCTTTGCACCTATAATACATTTACTAGTTTGATTTGTCATACTTCTTTTCAAATACCACCTACCCTCATGAAGAAGTTATTTTTTTTAAATTTTATTCACTCCTTATCCCACTTAATGGTGTTATATATGCATTTTTTTAGCATGTGTTATATATATGCATCTGATTATGCAATGTAAAGGATGGGCAAGCGATGATGTACTACCTATCAACCTACTATGCACTGACCAACTCAACACCATATATGAGCTGGTTGTAATTATTTTGTGGTTGCCAAAATTGTAACTCGAGACAGATGTTATTGATACCATATTAAGCTGCTTTGTACGGATGGACTTACCCAATACCATCATCTATGTCGATAGGGAAAGGAAAATTCAGTTGTATTTTACACCACTACCAAACTGTACAAGGCGTGACTTGTCTCATTTCTGGAGGGAGGTGGCTATATATCAATACTTCAGCTGCTTATTCTATATAACATTTTTGGATTACAATGACCATAGCTTCAATGAAAATCGAATGTCGCAACTCACAGCTGGATGGATTGGGTGGTCTCAGGATATGATCTTTCGACAATAAAGAGGATACCAGATGCACCGGCCTCACTTGTATCTAGAGATATGGCAAACTCACAACTGCATCCTTGCTCCAACTAGAGGGACACCATAAAGCCGTGACCCACTATGTAACCGTTGTCATAGGACCAGGGATTCTTGCCAAACTAGTACGTCTCGCTCGGCAGCCCCTTCTACTAACTGTGAAGACTGATTAGTCCTTGTAGGATAAAAAAAATTCAATATTTCCATTGAGAAAATTTACCTCTAATTATATTGATCATTGTTTGTTCACCCCAGAATCACATCCATCCATTGGCATTGCTTAACTCAGAGTCAGTGGTCAATACCAAACGGAAAATAGTTGGTTGGAAAATTCGCTGGACGAAAAATGGGTTTTAACTGCAATTACGTCACATACGTTCTGGTTCATAACTCAACTGCAATTACGTCACATACATTCTGGTTCACAACTCTATTTGAAGGACCGAGAAGGCGACCAGAGGGGGGTGAATGGGAGCCAATAAAAATTCTTGCAAAGAACTTGGCCTATGTCTCAACTCACCTCAAAAACAATCACGAAGGTCACACACACACATGAAAAGCGTTGTGTTGACCCTACGAATGATTGTAGATGAGATATAAGTACTTGCGGAAGCAAATCAAGCAAAGACACACTCAACGAGATGAACCAAAATGATCCAGAGCCGGACTAGTCTGGTCCAAGGCGGACTAGTCTGGTCCGAGGCGACTAGTCCGGCTTCGGGTCGGACCACAGAATTGGTTTTTCGGACTTGTCCGGCTGGGGGCGGACTAGTCCGGCTCCGGGGCGGACTAGTCTGGTCCGAGGCGGACTAGTCCGGCTGTCGGGGCGGACTAGTCCGAGTCTCAAAAACAGCACGCGCCCAAGATCAAGAAAAATCTCGAAACCCGACCAAACGACCTCCAAAAATCACGAAATTTGAACCCTAGGTGCGTGACAAGATGGGGAACCTCATCCAAGTGGATCCATACCAAAAACCCAACAAAATTTCCTCGGATTTTAAATCAAAGTGAAGAACTAGGGTTTAGATGTTCTTGGACAAAATCCACAAATTCGAAGTGCTCGTGAGGAGATCTTGTAGGAGATCAATCAAGGCATGTTCCCACACGTCCTAGCACCGAATCCATCTAAGAAATCCATCCGGAATCGCAGCAAAAAAGGAGATCGAAAATTCGCACGAAAATAGCTCCGAAAATGGCGAAAAAGATAAATTCGGGAATTAGATGGGGAGGAAGAACAAGAGCACGAAATTGATTCAAACAAACTTCATTCTATTGATTCAACCACGAAATTCATAGGTACAAGGCTAGGGCGCCGCCCACTTCCTCCCTCTCTTGTTGAAAGTTGAAGATACAAGCTCTCACCTTGTTTCCCCTCCTCTCATCTCTCTCTAGCTCATCCCTAGCTAGTCCTATCTCCTAGAAGCAAATGGATGGGGTGAAGAGTGGCAAGAGTTGGCAGCCATCTCTTGCCCCCTCCCCTTCTTATCTCCTCTTTTTCTTTCCCAAAATGCCCTCAAGGCATAACACACTCCCACCTACCACTAGGGGCAAAACCGTCCTACTATTTCTCCTTCGCCCGAACGCCATCGGGCCCTTCACGACTTCGCTTCGCCTCGACGCAACCTTCACGATGGCGCCACGTGCACCACCATCCGCCGCCGCCGGTTTTGAGGCCCAACCCGGGAAACCGTCCGCCCGCCGGTTTTGAGGCATAAACCGGGAAACCACCTCGATGTCGACGCGTGTCACCTCGTCCTGCGAACCTCGCCGTCAAGTCTTCTCGTCCCTGCCCGTCGGGACCCTTCACTTGACTCGGCCTCCCGTTCGCCTTGACTTGGTCAACCCGCCGTCTTCATCATCTCCACGGTTTTGAGGCCAAACCGCGAAACCCTCGTGCTTTCTTGTCCGCCACGTGTACGGTGTGGATCACCCTTGACCTCACCCGGCCTCTCGATCGCCCGGACCCAAGCCTCCCGCTTGTTCCTCCCGATCCTCTCGCCGTTGACCATCAAGTTGACTCCATTGACCTACACATCATTAGACAAGCAAACACATTTCTCCATCTCCTCCATTCTTCCCAACACCTTTACCAACTCCGGTTAGCCATAAACATAATCAACAACATGCTTATGCAAACCTCAAAGTCCTGCAATTCAAACCCGTACCTCAAGTTCAATTCAAACTCATTCGTTGTCAATTACTCATCACATCATGAACCATGGCACATCTCAACATGGTTCCTCACTATTTCACCTCGACCTCTATATATATATATATATATATATATGTACGTGTATTGGCGAAGAGTGACGAGACAAACAAATCGAAATGGATGACAGGATGAGGTATGGAAACCATTTTTTTGAAGGGAACAAACAAGACATGCATGCATGTCGGGAGTAGGGTTGGGAGGCATAGGAAAGAGTTGTCTTAGTTTCAATCTACCCAATAGCGAGGCCAGACACCAAATGCTCGGGAATGGAAAGAACGATCGCCAACTGACAACCGTGCTCTCTTCCGCTCGTGCTTTTCGCTCCCGGCCAGCTTGCTCATGCTGTCTTCTCTGCTCCAGGATCCCGCGCGGCACCTTCGACAGCTGCTCATTGCTGTCGCACGCCGTCTTGTTCTTTGAGGTGTTCTCCTGCGGCATCCTGGAGATATGCTTAGAACCATCGTTTATTTGTTGGATACTCCATAGCCATTTGTTGCACTGCTAATGGACTATTGCTTTTGGGCTTGATTCATCATCCATCTAGACGTGAGTGTCTGGGGCAGAGCAGCCGATTTGCTTTTAGGCTGGATTCATCAAACTGTTCAGCTAGACGTGATTGTCTTGGGCTCGATCTGGTTGTTAGCTACCTTCATGGTTCATCAAAAAACTTCAGAGGCCAAGGGGGAGCCAGAGGCCCGGCTGGCCCTTTCCTGGCTCTGCCATTGTCTCTGCATGCGGATCAGGGCACAGGCTCTCTCTCTCTCTCTCTCTCTCTCTCTCTCTCTCTCTCTCTCTCTCTCTCTCTCTCTCTCTCTCTCTCTCTCTCTCTCTCTCTCTCTCTCTCTCTCTCTCTCTCTCTGTGTGTGTGTGTGTGTGTGTGTGTGTGTGTGGAAAGGGACTGTTGCTAACCAAATTCTTGAGGAGGTTGAAAGTTACAGTGCCAATGCAACGTTAGCGCGTTGCCTATGGATGCAACACGATGTATAGTGAGAAGATGTGCTTGTTGGTATACTCAAACTGTATATCATTGACGGGTTGCACTGTTAACTATACTAGAGTAGGGTGTGGCACCAGATCGTTAAGAATACCCATGCTAAGGCTACAATTATCATTTGTTGAACTGTCATTAACTTGATGAAACTCTCGAATTCGTATATATAATTTTAGTTTGTTCTTTTCCTTTGAGCTTTATGATGTGTCTCTCTGGAAATAGGTAATCGTGCCACGTTTTCTTTCTCTTCTCCCGGAAGTGCCTTTCTGCCTATTCTTGCCTACTCCGTGGCACAATAGACCATCTGCAACTACTTTTGAAACATGCAGGAATTAAAATGTTGTGATCGGTTGGGTTCTATTTTATAGGACAGAAAAGTTGTGAAGTGTGTGCAAGTAGTTCCAATTTGACACTGGATGCTTAGCAGAGAAGAAAAAGGCAAAGTTATCTTCTACTATCTCTGTCCTCTAAGAAACCTGATCAGGAGCACTTCTGATAGTTAATAGACAAAAATGTAGAATAATGCGTATTTTTTTGTGAGGGGTAGAATAATGCGTATAATTGAGAAAATTTACATGTAATATTTGATCATTCTCTGGTCACCCAAAAATCGCATCCATCCATTGACATTGCTTAACTCAGTGGCCAGTACTGAATGGGAAATAATTGGCTAGCAAATTCGCTGGATGACAACAGGTCTTAACTGCTGTTTACATGCAGATTTAGTTCGCAAAAAAAAGTTTACATGCTGATTTATTTATATGATATGCTTGCTTACAAGAAGAGAGCATTATGCGATTTGACCAAGTGGACATGGTGGGGACTAGAGATGGAGCTTGAGCATCAATTTAGGGGGGCCAATGAAGCATTAAGAGCGTGTTTGGTTCATGCCTGGCCCAGGCGGCAATCACAGCTCCAGGCTCTTAAAAACGAGCGCCTCCTGGGATGGATGCCTGGCAGGGTCTAAAGCAAACATACCCTAACTGGCTTTTTAATGGTTTATTAGTGTACGTTAAACGAAGCATTTAATTAGTGTTCTATTAGTTTGAATAGCTAATTTAGTACTGTTTCTGGAGGTTTTATAGAAAAGTTGGGGGGGGGGGGGGGGGGGGGGGCCGCGGTGGGCAAGGCCAATTTATCACTCAAGCTCCGTTAGTGATGGGGACTGATGCCGCTTTACCAATATAATTCGATCTGACTTGTTGGTACGTTACATATGTATCTAATCCAATCATAATTACGCCACGTCCTTTTGTTCATGAAGAATACAATACATCTAAATAGATGCACACCGTCTATTTTCTCTTGTTCATAACTCAATTTCATCTTGACTGTAACGTCCCGCTCCCCGAGACGGGCCCGCTCAGACATGGCAGCTCTCTAGGATCTCAAGACTGTCCTCACAGACCAACACAATCTTTTCTACGCATTTTGTCCTCACTCGTGCGCACCTAGGAACACTTCCTGGTCGGTCACCCATCCTGATATTGCTCCAGACCAAGCACGCTTAACCTCAGAGTTTTTTCGAGAAGAGCTTCGAAAAAGAAGTTGCAACTTATTGATATGAGTATTCTATCAATCCTATTAAGCCCTGGGCCAGGATGTCACATACTCACCCCCTTAGAAGACCGACGTCCTCGTCGGTCAACCCAGTCCAGGAACGTCCTCTCTTGGCCACGTCCGTGTGTTCAGTGCTAACGCATGTGCCACGCTGTGTGACCACTCCAGACCCACACCAGCCATGCACACCATGCCTGCGCAAATGCGCCCACATGCGCCCGTGAAACCGCGAGAGTCGGTTCTGATACCACTGTAACGTCCCGCTCCCCGAGCCAGGCCCGCTCACACCTGGCAGCTCTCTAGGATCTCAAGACTCTCTCCACAGACCAACACAAGTCTTTTCTACGCACTTTGTCCTCACTCGTGCGCAGCCGGGAACACTTCCCGGTCGGTCACCCGTCTTGATATTGCTTCAGGCCAAGCACGCTTAACCTCAGAGTTCTTTCGAGATGAGCTTCCAGAAAAGAAGTTGCAACTTATTAATATGAGTATTCTATCAATCCTATTAAACCCTGCGCTAGGATGTCACAATGACCTCTGGTCTATATATGCTTTTGGCGGAGGATGAGGACAAACAAATAGAAAACCGTAAAAAGAGGGCAGTCAAATCGAAATGGAAGAGATATGGAAACCATTGTTCTCAAAGAACAAAAACCAGATATACATGTATGCCTGAATGGGGTTGGGAGGCATAGGAAAGAGTCATCTCAGTGTCTTTCTGCGACCAGGGGCACAGTTTCCCTGTGATAGATCATCTGCCGAATCTTGCCTATTTTGTGGCACAGTAGAGTAGACCATCTGCAACTGCTTTGGGGTTAGATTTGTAACTTGAAAGGACTTCTTTGAGCAAAAGATGCTAATCACCCAACTAAGATCTTTCCAAAAAGAAGTAGTGACCTCGTTCGCTTTCAGCCAACCAGATTCTGACAAAGAGCTTATTTTCATTGTTAGTGTTGCATGTTTATCATTCTTTTGTCAGAACTGTAGTGCTCGGCTATTTTCCCCCATTAGTTTGATGGGACGTAAGTTCGGTTTAGATGAATTCCCTCCATTAGTTCTGGGCATAAGTTAGTTATGCAACTCTTAATTGGTAATGTTTTACCTTAACAAAGGTGTCAAATTATCCAAATGAAATTATTGCACATAAAGGAGGTGACCTTGACTTTTCACTGTTCACGGTAGCCAAATAGATTATAGAAGCGAATTTATTTTTAGCACTACATTTTTATTCTTTTTCTGTCATAAAATTTATGGTGGTCAATTTGCTGATCATAATATCCCAAGGAATTTTTTTTGTGAGGAACCACATTTGTTTTTGAAAATACTGTGGGGGAGTTCCCCACAACCCATTTTTTATTATTTTGAGAAAAGGAAACAAACTAAAGAACAAAGTACAAACTAAAAAAAGCTAATAGCTACCAGAGAACTTAACCGTAAAGCAGAATTACTAAGGCTAACAAATAAAAGAAAGCGAAAGGAGAAAACAAGTAACGCTGAAGCCACCCCATTACAAAGAGTTCGTCCAGGAAGCAACTTGCGCCTTCTTCTCATCTTTTAATATTGGCCATATTTACTAGTACTATTTGATCCTCCTCTTAATACATCACTTACCTGATTTTTTAAAAAAAAACCACCTACGTACCTTTTACACGAGCTATGGAAATAATTCAATTGTTTAGCTCTGTTGTCCTACTTGGTGGTGGTATATGGGTATCCGATTGTGATGAAGAGGGAATGAATTTCGTCAGAGATAGTTGTTTGTTCTCGAGAGGGAACTATACAGACATACGTGCATGATTGTATCTGGTTGGGAGGCATGGAACATATATGGTCGAGTGTCACTACATTTTGCTCATTGAACATGAAAGGTGGGAACTCTAGCTAAAGTCATTCTTGAGGGAGCTAGCTAGATTATTGTGTATTTGTGTACCGTGATCAATGCATTCAAGGCACGTCTTCGATCTGTGCATGTTGCGAAGTATTAAGACTCATCGTGGTTAGTCAGATATGTTGAAATTGTTGATGCTCCTGCGCTGCTGTGCCAGAATTGGGTTTGCCTCCATGCATGATCACTCTAAAAACATGTTGAGATACATGTTCATAGGTGACGGCGGCAAATGTTTTATAAGGAAGGCAAACTTTGATACGTGGCTGATTGTCCAGAACAATTCTGCTGCATATTATAGTTTTTTGTTAACAATGGCATCTCTTACAGTACTGATCACAAATGTGATATACCTACTCTCTGCACAAGCAATCACTCACATATGCTTCTTCTTACCCTCCAACCTCGTTTATAAATATAAGAGGCCGAATTTGCAGTAGAGTAGAAGGAACAAACGCTGGGTAGCCATTGTCTCTTCAGCTTATTATTAGAGGTGCTCGCTCGAACAATATTGATGTCGATAATCTCATACCTGAGCCTGCCGCATGTGGACGGCATGCGATTGTAGGATCGGGAAGCATCAGGGAATGGGACATTGATCTGCAAGTCGTATGTGCATGCCGTCTCTGTGGCGTTTGTTCTAGAAGGTCCAGTACGTCATTTCTTGTGACGGTACAGTAACAACGAGTCAACGGCCGAAGTCCCAAGACGCAAATCCTTTCTTCCAGTCCAGCCCAAGAGCAAAGGATACCACGGTAAATCCGATCTCACGGCCTCTACTCCTTAGTGGCTTAATACTCCTTAGTGGCTTAGACTATCCGCAGCAGGCACCTGCAAACCGGCCTCTCCCCTAAATTTGGAGGCCCAATATTGCAATCCGGGCTGCAACAGTACCCTGGAAAGAGCCCTGTATCTTTCCGGCTCCTCCGCGCGTCCGCTATCCATCCCGGCTCCTCCGCGCGTCCGCTATCCATCCCGACCGCTATTCTCGCGCCGCCCCTCCCGCGCCGCCCCTCCCTAGCTCTGTCGTCGTCGAGCAGCGCCAACTACGTGAACGGCGTCAACTTCGCTTCCGGCGGCGCCGGGGTCTCCAACGGCACGAACAAGGACCAGTGCCTGAGCTTCGACAAGCAGATCGACTACTTCGCGACGGTGTACGCGTCCCTGCTGCAGAGCCTGGGGCAGCAGCAAGCCGAGGCGCACCTGGCGAAGTCCCTCTTCGCCATCACCATCGGCAGCAACGACATCATCCACTACGCCAAGTCCATGAGCTCCGCCGCCAAAAGGGCCGGCTCATCGGCGCCGCCGCCGACGCAGCAGTTCGTGGACGCGCTGGTCCAGACGCTGACGGGGCAGCTGCGGCGGCTCTACAACCTGGGCGCGCGGAAGCTGCTGTTCCTGGGCACGGGCCCCGTCGGGTGTTGCCCGTCGCTGCGCGAGCTGAGCGCCGACCGGAGCTGCAGCGCCGTCGCCAACGACGCCTCCGCGCGCTACAACGCCGCGGCGGAGAAGCTCCTCGCCGGCATGGCGCTGCCGTCCCGCCTCCGCCTCCGCGTCCAAGCTCCGTCCGCGTCGTCAAGATCCCGGCGCTCCCGGCGCTGCCGTCCCGCCTCCGCCTCCGCGTCGTCAAGCTCCGTCCGCGTCGTCAAGATCCCGGCACTCCCGGCGCTGTCGTCCCGCCTCCGCCTCGGCACAACGTCGCGGCAGGAGAGGACGGCGGGGAGGGGAGGGGATGGAGGAGAGAATAGAGGACACTGTTGCAGTCCAATCCAATTTAGAGGGTGGAATCTTTTAGAGGGGGTGTGAAATATTCTTTTAGAGGGTGGAATTTGGAGGACACTGTTGCGGTTAGTCTAACCTGGTCCCCTCGTCGGTGCACAACGGCCGGAAGCCGTTCTTTTACGATTTCACAACTCCTAAACTCGCAGTATCTCGTATATATACTTGCTTCTCTTGCTGACTGAGTAGGGTCATCAATCCCATCCCAAAGACAAGCCTGTAATCAACATTTCGACGCAAGTTAAGGCTAAGTAAATCTAGCTAATGTGTGTTGATGGTGAAAGGCCTTTAGCTTTGAGCGGATTTGTTCGGCCAAGAAATTTCCTTGGCCAGAAACTACTCAAGGTCCCAATAAAAAAATTGAGTTTATTCATAGGTTCATAAGTTATAGATATCAATGGTATACCATTGGCCCAGTAATCACTGCACCTGTCGTGTCACATTATGCAGGAAGCACAAATGCATATTGGGCTCGAATTTGCCCTTTTTGCATGTTCATTAGGCTCACTTTTAATAATGTTTTGTAACCGTGGCTTTATGCATCAATTATGCAAAAGGCTAAAAAGATAATTTATCTAAAAAAGAGGCTCCTCATTAACAATGTTTTTTTTTGTGAAACTAGCGCTGGCGGCTAAAATAATGCAAGTTTCTTTGGCTAGAAACTAAGGTTATACGTTTTGATTCTTTCAGGCAAAAAAACCTAAATTTTTTTATCTCCCAATGCATCCAGTACAGTATGTTCTACAACGCCAGCAGTATTATTGTGTCGTGTTCTACAACGCCCGCAGTATTATTTTGTCGAGTCACATTAATTATGCAGGCGGTTCAGAACACATGCATTTCTTAAATTCACTAGTGTACTCATTTACTCAATTTGTTACTTGTCAGTCTATTTTTTATTACTAAATCAAAGAAGTCGACATTGACTTTTCAAATATATGTTGTTGTTAGGTTCCATTTTCTAGTTGTGTAAGCAAACCATCTTTATATCATGCCGCGCCGTTAACCGAGGCACTAACTATAACTCTTCGGTACTAATTAATCATAAGTGTGATACACCTACTATCTTCTCAAGTTATGATCCATAGGCGTTTTTTCTTTGCCCTCCATCGCATGCTTTATAAGTGGCCTTATCTGCAGCATAGCAGGGACAAATGAGATAGGTATTGTGAGGGTGAGAAAACACAGGAAGCTTAAAGGTACATTGGTATATAAATGAGATATAGGTATTGTTAAACTGTTGTCATGAGAACAACAACTTGAGCGCCTTTCTCATGTGTACTCCATGTATTGTGGAATGGGAAGCACCAGGGAATCGCGCTGCTTGGCAGGGGTGGTGGTGCAGTGCAGTTCAAGGTTTCGGACGGTTCAGTAACGGAAATATGACAGATGGAGTTCCTTGTTGCGGACGGAGAGGGCCAGCCAAGATTGGTTGCAGTGACGGTTCAATCTCCATGCCGCCGCCGCCGCCGCTGCTGCATGTTGCCCGTGCGCTTGACGCGGGTCACGCTATTTGCGCGACTTGCAATGTTGGTGTCTTTTGCTTCTCTGGTTGATAAGAGCAGAGTTCATCCCTACCCAGTATTGTAATTAACATTTCAACACACAACTCAAGTTTTTTTAGACAGAGTTTCAGGATGAAACTGCACTCCACTCGATCTATTGCATACCAGTGTACACATGCATGCCAGAACAGTGTACATGCATGACAGAACAGTACATACCAGGCGAAAATTCTCCAGAACTCACACCAACACCCTCACATTCTCTCTACTTGAGATTCTTGAAGGGAAATGGCTGCATGTAGAACGGGCATAACACAACTCAAATCAGTTAGGGCAGTGACTGTTGTTGGAAGGCCCATTTTTAGCGTATTTCTGGCAATTGCCTAGATGAACTCCTTAAGCAAACAATTCAAGCTCCAAATAAAAGTGTCAGTGTCAAGGGAATCAATCTAGGTTCCCCTGCTGGCTTCACCTGAAGGAGAAGCATGCTATACCACTGGCAAGGAAATGTCCTCAAGGAGCAGTCGTCCATCCAGAGAACGGCACTTACGAGCCACAACACGTCATTTATGTGCTTTTAAGCTTAAATGGTCATGCTGAATTACTACATTACTATCCTCTTGCTGTATGACGCAAATACCTGGTTGCTTTAGCAACTTGGACGACATTATTTACTAATTTTAGCTGCACGTCCGTAATTTGTAGAAATTTTGCTGCAAAAAAGTAGATAAATAAAGTTGTCCAACAGTCCAAGTTGCTGAAATAACCATTGGAGAGAAGGATGAGCTAAATATAAGTGCATCATTGCCGTCCTCATTGAACTGAACTTTCTGCCTTTCCCAATCATCTTAGGTGAGATCATTGGTGCATGGTAGTTCAATATTCATTTCCTTACGGGATCCTTCTAATAATGGCAATAACTCAAGTTTTGTACTGATTAAATATGGGACACTCCTCTGTGGTCTATAAGAGGCCAAATTAGGAGTTGAATAGGAGAGCCAAGGGATGACTCTTGAGCCTAATTGTTTAGTCATATGTTGTAGACCAAGATGTATAGTGACATCAACAATATGGGATTGGGAAACATCGGGGGATGGCACTTCAACTTCATTTTCAATGCCTGTAGGCTGTGAAGGAATTGAAGTAAGGTTCGTTACCATTCTGCAGAGGCTTGGAACAGTACCCTAGTCCCATTAGCTTTCAAGTGGAGCTCTGATGGCCATAAAGCAAAGCGGCAACAATACCCAACCATACTTAATTGTGTGAGCTTCATCAGTACTTTTGGATGCTTGTGAAGTATTGTTACGGTATTGTGAGAGTGTTGCAGTCGAGCTGGCCTACACCTAATAAGTGCAGTAGAGCTGTCAAGACCATCTGTTTCAGCACGTTCTGTTTATTCTCAATGGTCTTTCATCTTCTTTACCTTTGGGCTTTTAGCATTTCTACGCGAAAGAGATGATCCGACCATTCCTACTTCCTACTACCTTTCTTTTCATTTCTCTCTCCTTCCCCTAGACTCTTATTACGAGCAACGTATGAGAAATCAAAAGTTGTGCATACTACATGAAACAAAGCTTTATTTGTTTCGCGAGTTTTCAAAGCAGTATATATGCTCAAGTTTTCTTTTTCTTCTCACAGTGTCCAACTAATTAACCCCTTTGGCCAATTTGATATCTTGATGATCGATGCATTACGCACCCGTCCTACTGGCATTCCTTTCTCTGTCCGTGCCACATACCCTTCTTCTCTGTACTGATTTTAAGATCTGTTTCAGGTTTGTCCTGTTTCGTCATTGCCACCGCTATACAATATAAAGCACCTGAATGCGCAGCACACATCGTAAATGTCGGGAAAGGGGCGCCGTAACATTGGCTATATACACTTATCAGCATATCATTCTTCTCAGGATAAACAGCTAGATGACCAGGCATGTACTTGCAGATGCGTGGTGGCTACGTACAGCAATACGCATGGCTCTTTGTGTTCTTTTTTTAAGAAACATGGCTCTTTGTGTTAAAGTGAATAAACGGGGTTGGGAGACATCAGATGATTCCGAGAAGACCGGAGTATGCGGCGGATGTGAGGGACGGCAAAAACACGCTGTTCGCGGGCTTTTAGTACTACCATAGGAGAAAGGGCCGTAATCTTTGGTGAGACTCTTCCTTCAGTAACCAGGCTATTATATTGCATGATTATCATTACCTTTAGTTAAGTTCAACTCTGACAAATGTTATGGCATGCCACCAGTTCTCTCTGTGGTTTCAAAATGTATACATTTGAATGTTGTTGCGGCTGATTATGGAACTGCAAATATTTGTTTTTTTTTATTTTCAGAATACCATGACTTCATAGCCCTCCACTTAAACAACATATATGAAAGGAGTATTCCAGATCTAATTAGCATAATCCATTCCATACATACGCCAAGAATTCAAATTATTGTAGGCTACTAAAAATTGATGCCTTTCTCATGTAAAGAAATACAGTGGATCTCCCCTAGCTATTTTCTACTTCATGAATTATAATAGGTTTCATGATGTCAATATATGAGTTTTAATTTATACTAAATGTATATGCCTTCTACGATAATTTTCCTCCATTCATCATCAAAATTTCCTCAAGTTCACGCAGCAACGCGCGGGGCTTTCACCTAGTATTATATGTTTTCATTTCTGAATGCATATATATGTGAAGCAGGGACGAGAAGCTGTCACACCCGGTTTTAAAAACCAAAACCGAATGCATCTGTATGTGTGCCCAGGATCAAGTTTTCACACACACAAGACAATTTATGTGATAAAAGAACAATATATTTATTAAATCGATAACTTTGATACAAGAACGACCAAATGGTCTAAAAGAAAAGATTATTGCATTGCAGCGGAATAAATCTAAACGTTGGCGTCCTTCAACTCCACAGGAAGTCGACCGGAAGACCGCATGCCTAGAACATCGCTTCTCCACTTCTCATCTTTGAGGCATTCCTTGGCGGCTTTATTCACTGAACAGCAAATGGAAAATGTACATGTTTCACGTGAGTACATAGAGTACTCAGCAAGTGGGGAAAAGTATGACATGTTGGCTAACAACAAGAAAGGCTTACAGGGGTTTGTTTGCATAAATGCGATTGAGTAAAACATTTCATAAAAACAGCTCCTATTTACTGGGTGATATATATCTCCAGATGGCCAAGGTTACTCTACCTTGCCAAGATCGAGGGTTCCAAGCACCCCCAATGTATCAACAGGTTATTCCACCTGTACATCTACGGGTTACACCACCCGATCACAGTTACCCTACTGTGATTGCCCATGCAACCATCATTCCCAACCAATCGTGTGAGGGTCCATGCCGCTCTTGACCATGAGCATGGCTATCATGACAGTTTTACACTCTGCCGAGATTGTACACATTTCCCCACAAGTTTGTGATTCCATCCCCTGTTGCCCGGTGGACTAAAGTCTCCTTTATGCCGATGCTGGCCAAGCACATATGCACACTTCCTTAGGTGTGCGGCCTGGAGATCACAACAAGGCTTTTCCATTGCTTCCTCTAGCTCTGTACATGCCCACTAGGACTCGTCCATAGGGGAAGTATAACCTTCACCCCTAGGGACCCCCTTTTGTGCACTCTCGACGGTTCTGAGGAGTACGCTCTCCTGTCCCCGTACCACCTGGCACAACAAAACTGGTCTCCACTACTTACTGGGCCAAGCCGCTTTCATACTTGAAATCGTGGCTGTACGGTTTTCATAGGTGGTCGCTCCACGAACCGGTCCTTGAAATGATTCAGACGACTCAACCAACAAACCAAAGGGACTACCGGTATACCCCGGACGTAGCCCCCAACTGCACCGTATAGCCCAAATGCATTGTCTTTCCAAACCAATCATCCAAATCCTAAACTCCATGTTTCTACAAGATTACCATTTAACCCTCATATATGACAGCAGTTCAATTAGTCAAGTTATTATAACCTTCCCAACCCGACACAGAGCAATACTAAGCAATTCTAGCCATAAACAGTAAAGCAAGCTAGAGCGACAAGGAATGATATGGAAATTCTAGTAAACCCTACAAATAGGTTCGCATTCAAATTGACTCAAGCATGCAACTTTATAAACAAAACATTAATAAATTAGGATACAAAATGCATCAAAGACACTTGTCTTTTTAGTAGTGTTGCTGCTCAGTGTGTACAATTCCTTATCTTCAATGTCTTCATATAATCCTCGATCGTATTATCCTATTCGCGCATTTACCGGCAAACAAAACAAGCAAACAATCACAAATAAATACAAATGCATAGAGAAGGAGCTCAACAACAAAATATGATACTGAGAGGAACGGACAGAGATTGATTTTACATGAATTTAGGAGAAATAATCAGGTCAATTGGAGCTCGGGTCGTGGAGATATTGGTTTTTGAGAGCTGACTGTTGGATTAATCCGAAAATAAAAGGAAAAGAAAATGTCAGCACGTGTCCTGGGCTGCTGGTGGTGTTCGGGTTACAGAGAAGGAAGAAGTCCGATTTGCTTCCCTTAACTTTTATAGAAGTTACAACTTTCACCTTGAATTACAAAACCGGGTAGCCTGACTCCCTGAACTTAAGGATGCGGTGCAACTTACCTCCTTAGGCGGTATTGAGAGTGATTTTGTCCTACGTGGAAATGCGGGTCCCGCATATCATATGCCACGTCATCACATCTCTCTCTATTTTTTCTCTCTCTTCCTCCTCCTGCTCGTCCCAAAGGGGCGTTGCATCGAACACTTTGCGCGCGGTTGCCGTGCCGCCACCGCGTCGTCTCGGGGCTTCCCGCGCGCGGACGCCGCCCCACGCAGCTCCCGCTTCGCCTGTCGCACCGCCTCTGCTTTTCATGCGTGCGGCCGCCGTGCCACGTCGCCACCGGTATCGCTGTCGTCGCACACGGCCGCCGCGTCGCCACCGCTCTGCCCGCCGCATCGCCTCCGAGCTTCACACGTGGCCATTGTGCCGTCACCGCTCCACCTCCGCGCTTCACGCGCGCGGCCGCCGTGCCACGCCTCCATCGCTCTGCCCGCTGCACCGCCTCCGATCTTCACGCGTGACCCTGCTCCGCCTCCGCGATTCACGCGTGCGGCCGCCGTGCCACACCGTCACCACTCTGCCCGTCGCGCTGCCTCTGCTCTTACTCCACTTTGCTTCATCGCGCGTCGCCACCTCCGCCAAAAGGCACGCGCCACCGCCCCTCCCCGTGCCGCCCAATCCTCTACCCACGTCGCGCCGCCCACTGCCTCCACCGCCTGGCTCGCACTGCCGTTCGTCCCGGGCGCCACCCGGTTCTCTCCCCGTAATGCGTCGCCCCACCATCTCCCTCTCCTTGCGCCCCCTCCCCGCCGCCTCCCTCTCCCTACGCCTTCCCTCCCCGTGCCGCCCTGCCGTCTTCACCGTCCTGCTCGCGCCACCGCTCCTCCCCGTGCCCCCTCCCCCGGCAGTCTCCCTCTCCCCACGCCGCCCCTCCCCGTCCCCGCGTCGTCCGGTCCTCTCCCCTCATTGCGTCGCCTGGGGAGAGGGAGAGGGCTGGGCGACAACGCACGAGGAAGCAAGGCTGCGTGCCATCCGGGAGAAAGAGAAGAAGAGAGAAAAAAAAGAAAAAAAAGTGACGTGGCATATGACATGCGGGACCCACATTGACACGTAGGACAAAACCACTCTCAATACCGTCCAGGGAGGTAAGTTGCACCGCATCCTTGAGTTCAGGGAGTCAGGCTACCCGGTTTTGTAATTGAAGGTGAAAGTTGCAACTCCTATAAGAGTTGAGGGAGGCAAATCGGACTTCTTCCTACAAAGAAAGGCCTGCTGGGTCCATGCGGGCTGTTGCTGGGGAAGCCCAACACGGGCGATTTTCTACCAAAATGGAAGCGGATGGGGATCGAATCGATCGATAAAGAGTATTCATCCTCCTCTGTTTCCGTTCGCCATGGACGGGCCAAAGAGCTCGAATCCGCATAGGGGAAGAGGGAGATGGCGACGGGGTGTAGGGGAAATCGGATCCTCTAGGCGCTACGGTTCCATTTGAGGCTTCACTTTGAGTGGTGGCTACTGGAAAGCTGTACTGCGACGGAGAGTTGGAGTGGCGGCCATGGCTGCTCGTGGGGAGCACGACAGGGAGGGGAATATGGCGCAGGAACCGGTTGGGGAGGCTCATGTGGTGCTGGATATACTCACCTGCAGATAAATCGGGGCGGGTCGAGCTCGGGATGAAGATCGACGCCGTGGCGCGGTTGACCTGAGACGGAGAAGAAAAGCTCGGGGTGGCGATTCAAGAGAGGATTGGAGGCAACGAGTTGCGGGAGAGCGAAAGGGGGCCAAGAGGGGCGCGGGGTTTCCTTTTATAGGGCCGGGGGCGAAGGGAGGTGGCCGGGCGCGGAGGTCGCCGGCGAGTTATGGCCATTAATGGCAGGAGCGTTTCGATCGGAGGATTAAGTGAGGAGAAATGGGGGAAACGGCAGGAGACTGAAGGAGGGAGGTTTTGGCAGCGTTTCTACGCACGGGAGGGTGGCAACGATGCGGCGACGGCGGGAGGTAGGTGAAGGGGTGGAGGCGGCTGTGCTGGGCTGGCTCGGATGGGACGATTTGGTGGGCTGCGCGTGGGGAAACGGAAGAAGAGGAAGGGAGGTGGGCTTGGCCCATTAGGGCGAAAATGAGCAGGCCGAAAAGGCATGGGCTTTGTGGACATCAGGAGTTTAGTTCTAGGTGGGATTTCGGGTCCATTTTAGAGAGGAGTTTTTCCTATTTCGTTTTAAATTCAAAACTAGTTTATAAATCAGGTAAAATCAAACAAATTCAAAAGGAAGCATGAAAGGCTTATAAATCATATTTTTCATTCCTTTACAAATTTAAATCCAAAAATCCATTGTTTCTGCAGTTTAAAAGTTTACAACCCAAAACAAATCTTTTTGGTATGACTTTAAACTTTTTAAAAAAATATATATTTCATGAAAGCGACTTTTCTAAAGCAAGTCACAATCAACTGCAGAAAATAAAATAAAACTTCTTTTTTTAAGAACAACTAAATTTATTTTTAATATAGAATATTCGAAATTAAAGAAAAACCTTTAAAATTTAGAAAATTGGTCTTTAAAGTTGGAAGACGGTTCACATCCCAAAACTAAAATTTTGGGGTGTGACAAAAGCGCAGCCACAAGCAAAATAGGCACATCGCCAATAGCGTCTAGGAAACCAGTAGCCAGCGGGATTTTATAGAGACATAGGGTTTTTTTTTTGTGAGGGTTATAGAGACATAGGGTTGGGAGGCTTGTGGAACAGATGCTTCAAGCTATGACTGCAGCGACGCATACCACCATTTAATTTCATCGGACAACTTCTATATATATAAAACACCTCAAAAATATATTTATGCTTGTCAGCTGGATTATTACACAACGACTTCTATAGATAAAACATCCAAGGAGCTGAATGATGACAACGTACAGAGAGCAGCGGTCAGGATTTGTTCAACAATGCTTCTTCAGTTTTTCTGGCGAAGGAAGAATGCTTCGTTGAATTTGAGACCTTTTTCAGTCCAATATGTATGTTTTAGTCGTAACCCAAAATACTGAGTTTTATTTATATTCTCTCTAGCCTCTCCCTGGGTGTGCAGTTTAACCACAGTGCCCTACCTGAGATC
The DNA here is from genome assembly GCA_012490785.1 of Eragrostis nindensis. Taxonomy (NCBI): domain Eukaryota; kingdom Viridiplantae; phylum Streptophyta; class Magnoliopsida; order Poales; family Poaceae; genus Eragrostis; species Eragrostis nindensis. Next base: position 99,201 of record JAAXCT010001539.1, on the reverse strand, counting down.
ATGATCAATGTAGCACCTACTCTTTTTTCCTGGTATCATTTTTTCTGTGTTTGTCCGGCCGTCCTACTCTTCTGTTTTGATATAGATCCCTTTTCTATGCCCCCTGACAGCAGCATAAAAGTGCAATAATGGGGAGACTATATGGTCATATATATACACAACACATAATTCTCGAAGATAAGCTGCTAGATGGTCATACGTTTAGTTGTTGTAGATATGTGTTACGGTGACCAGGGTTGTAAAATGTATGGCCCATTTGTTCATATTTTCTTGGAAAACGAGTAGCAACTGAGATTGGGAGTCACTGGGAGAAGGTTTCGTTGAAATACCCACAAAGGCTGCACCCGGAGTTAATAACACTAGCAATAAAACGTTATGACGAGTTGGAGCGGAAGAAAAGGATGGGGTCTCAGAGGTAAACTGTCGGAGCCTAACCTTTGGGTTTGGGCCTTCATGGCACAGTGCGACGTGGGGATCACGTCGATGAATCCAACATAGTTCAGAGGTGGAGGATGGGAATATAGCCTCGAGAGTTGGGGGACGGACATATATTAGGGCCATCTCTAAGGTCCACAACAAAAGATTCATGTAAAGGAGAGGAGACAGATGCTCGGATGGATCTGGTGCGGTCATCTAGCTCACAAGCTGGGAGCACAATCATAAGCTCCATCGCCAAAGGCATATAGCAATAGATTCATCTTACAGTCGGAACTTGAACGCTCGACGCCCGTGTGCATTGGGAGCGGTTGAGCACCATCGGCAGCCTTGATCACGCGCGTCCAAGGTATCAGGCATATTTGCGCGTATATCAGAACAAACGAAAATCATGCCATTATATTGTTCTCCGTGTGCCTGAAGCCGGTTGGCGCCGTGCTTTCCGTTGAGGCGGTGACTTAATTAGGTGCCCGTCGTGAAGTACCCTAACCAGAAAGACTCTAGTCGAATGATAGATTATCTTTTATTTTATTTCTTCTTTTATCATCATCATGGCATCAACCTTGTAGAGCGTCAGTTTTTGTTTCCTCATGGTGTTCCATCAACAGTGACAATTAATAACTACTCTTAGCACTCTATCACAAAATGCGACATATGTACCTACCTACTCTGTGCACAAACAATTAGTACTTAATTACACGTGTTTCCCTTACACTCCACCGTGCTTTATAAGAGGCAGAGTAGAAGGCAGACACGAGACAGTATTGTAAAGGTGAAAACATAGAGGAGCCACTGTCCCTTCAGCTTAGAAGTGCTCCTTGCAGTGGCGTTTCGATAGCATGCGTTTAGGACTGGGAAGCATCAGGGAATGCGAACGATCTAGAGTGCCTGCTGCACCTTTTTCAAAATGGCAAGCATAGAGAAGGCTCAATAAGTCAGCTGCTCGAGCGGTGAGAGCATCTGTCAGTTGTACTTACAGAGAGAATGGTTTGGAGTCCACGTGTCCTCCGATCGCAATAGAGCTATCTCGTCGCACGTCACGGCGGCATGGAGCAGTAACGGCGACCGAAGGCGCTGCTTAACTTCCTCCACTGAAGCGAACGTCGATGGGGCTCCTTGCGGACGGAGCATCGTCTGACAGGATTGGCGGACTGGCTACCTTACGTCCCGAAATGGAAGCCATTCTTCCAACACAAGGGCAGAGGGCTGCGCGTAACTCCTCGGCGCTGTTCTTAAACAGCTGCCTCGCTCATTACTTGACTCGAAGTGTCTGTATACTTCCCTCCCTGGTTGACAGCGTAGGGTTGATCCTTCCCGAAAGACAAGACTATAATTGACATCACAACACAACCTCAAAGTCAGTAGGCTATTGTTCGTTGATGATGTAAGGACTCTTTAACGTATTGTTCGGCCATTATATATCTAGAGGACTTCCCTAGATCCAGCTATTTAAGGTCCCAATAAAAAGAAGTTGGAGTATATATGTTCATGATTTCCTAAGGTTGTAGAGATTATGGATATATCACTCACATTTTAATCTCCGCAACCATTGCAATATTTAGTGGGCTCAGATGTACCCTTTCAAGTGTATAGCGTCCAACATGGAAATTTGCTCTTCACCATGACATGCTCCTCTAAGAAAACAAAGCCAAGAGGAATGTTTTGGTTATGCGAGAGATGAAGCACAATCTGTCAAGAAAGCAAAGCTCCAAGCTCATTTTTATACTTCCTAATGTCTTAATTTTACTTCTCTGAGTTTATCTGTCAAGTGAGAGCCCTAATTGTTGAATACGAGAATAGAAATTTGGTTGATTTTAAGAGTAACTTTGCACGTTATCTGACCATTTTTTCCACAAAAACTTTGTTTGCTTGCCACGTGTAAGACTGCATCACCTTACTTATACAACAAACAAGTCAAAATTCAAAGAAAAAGTCCATGATAACGTATATTTAAAAACAGATGGAAAATAAATCTCCACTTTAATTTGTAGAGTACCTGGTTGCTTCTGAAGTAGTGCTGACGTTTCTTCTTTGACCTAATATGTATCAGGAAAAATTGCTTGAGCATATATATCATCCAATTTATCTCCAACAACAAAAAAAAAATACCGCTTTTGAATTCTTGCCGCTACCATTTGTTTATATGAATGTCATAATATAACCCGATAGGAAGCATATAAAAGTTGCTATAATCAACGAGAGGAGCATATAAGTTAGCCCGATGCTTGTGGATGAGTGGGATGCTTGCCATGCATGCGCACAGGTGTTGGGATTGGGAGGCATTATAGGAAGAGATGTTCTGAACTGGATTCTCAAGATCACCATGCGCCTGAAAATTCCAACAGCACCACCCCAAGATTGGAGGTCGATATCCACCTACGGGTGACTCATAAAGAACTCCTGTACGGTGGTTGTTCTTTGCCTAGCGAGTCTTGTTTGGTGATTTCGTGTGCTTGGGTCCAGTTCCAGATGACAGTGGGTACGTGGCTGTTGCCTGTTGGCCTAATTCCTGTGCATAGTGTCGAATTGCTCATAGAGTCTCTCTCATATATGCTAGCTGGAAGGAAAAGGTAGGTGGTCATCCATTATATCCAGGCATTTTTATTTGTGGTTCCTACTTAGAGGGTTCCAATTAAGATCTAGCGCAGTTTAAGATGGGTGTTAGTGACCCCTGTTGCCCTTCGGGCTTTATAAGCAGCAAATTTGCAGCATAGTAGGGCCAAATGAGATAGGTATTGAGAAGGTGAGAAAATACAGGGATCTTAAAGTGCTTGTTTGAACAATAATAATTATTGATGTCGACTGTTGCATACCTGAGAGCCTTGGGCACATGATTGGGAAGCATCAGGAAACAAGCTATTGACTCATGGCGACTTCCGACGGGGCTGTTTCCGCGTCTGTCCCATTGTGTTCCGACTTCTGACAGGTACGTTCCAATATCTAGGTTGGACTCTCTTCTTCATAAGCAACCACATCATGCACCAAGATAAAGCGGTGCAATTGCATTGCCTCTTTCTTTTCAGAACGGGAGGTTTGCAAGTCTCTTCAGCCCTTTGGCAATTGATTCAAGAGCGGTCACTCAAGTAGCTTACTTGCTGTCACTCTCTAATTTTGGCCTTCTTTTCTTATTTGGTATTTTCTGTTTTGAGATGAGATTGATGACTTATCATCGAGCATTGATGACTCATCATCCTTCCATGTCGACTTATCATTTTCTTGTGATGACTCACCATCTATCACATTGACTTAATCCTCTAATAAAAATTTGGTCCAATTTACTTTCTTGAACTATTTAGATTTGTCCGATTCACGGGAATTGTTTGAGTACCTGTATATCATGTGACAAATTTATTGAATGACACCAATCTAACCATAGTGTACCTCCTCAACCATGCATAAACCCAAGTTGTCCCCAATGAAAAATCATGAATCCAACATATAGCTTCCTTTTGCGAGCGCTGTAGTTATTTATTTATTTATTTCCACTGCCATTCCGTGTATATAAATGTGAGACGATGTAGACCTATAGGAGGCTTAAAAAATTTGTAATAGCGAAGAAGAAGCATAGCCCAATGCTTGTGGATGAGCGAGATGCTTCCCATCTAATTTATTTTACATGGGATGTAATGCAAGATAAGCGTAAAAGTTCTTGGGATTGGGAGGCATTACAGGAAGAGATGGTATGAGGTGGAGTGTCGAGAGCAACGTGAGCTTGAAATTGTGGACTGCGTCATACGGATCATGCTGGTCGACAACGTCTCCTCACGGCTGTTCAATCCTTGGGAAAAGTTGAAGCATTCGAGCATGTTCTACGTGGGTACCGGATTAGGCCCATCACGTCTAGGTCTAGGGTGCTTAACACCAGCTAATTAACGGTACCTGCGTGAGGCTCAATAATTATTCCCCATTTTATCGTTTTGTTAGTTGAAATGAAACAGGAATGTTTGAACCTTGATCCTCACGGAAGCCATTTTCTTCCCATTCATGGACTCCTGTAAAACCTTCGTTTTATATTCCCATTCATGTGACAATTTTATTGAATGGCACCAATCTAACCATACCGTACCTCCTATTCAACCATGCTGTCCATGCATATACCCAATTTGTCTCCAATGAAAAATCATGAATCCAATAGCTTCCTTTTGCAAGTGCTATAGCTAGTTAATTATTTCCTTTACATTTCCATTCCGTGTGAGACAGTGTAGACCTATATAGGAGGCTTAAAATTTTGTAATAGCCAAGAAGAAGCATAGCCCAATGCTTGTGGATGAGCGAGATGCTTCCCGTCTAATTTATTTAGCATTGGATGGAACGCAAGATATGCGTAAAAATGCTAGGGATTGGGAGGCATTACAGGAAGAAATGGTATGAGTTGGATTGTCAACGTGCGCTTGAAATTTTAGACTGCGTCACACATTGTGTTCCGACTTCCGGCGGGGCTGTTTCCGCGTCTGTCCCATTGTGTTCCGACTTCCGACAGGCACGTTCCAATATCTAGGTTGGACTCTCTTCTTCATAAGCAACCACATCATGCACCAAAATAGAGCGGTGCAATTGCATTGCCTCTTTCTTTTCAGAACAAGAGGTTCGCAAGTCTCTTCAGCCCTTTGGCGATTTATTATAGAACGGTCACCTCAAGTTAGCTTACTTGCGGTCACTCTCTAATTTCGGCCTTCTTTTCTTATTTGGTATTTTCTGTTTTGAGATTGATGACTTATCATCAGACGTTGATGACTCATCATCCTTCCATATTGACTTATCATGTTCTTGTGATGACTCACCATTTATCATGTTGACTTAATCCTCTAATAAAAATTTTGGTCCAGTATATATACTTTCTTCAACTATTTAGATTTGTCCGGTTCACCCCCCTAATGAAATTTTTCTTTTTTGTATTCGTAGACAGTTCACACTCTTTGTTTCTCTCCTTCGAAAATACTTTTCAGGCCATTGGCTATGTCGTTGTCGCTACTTCAGAAATTATAGAGATCTGATAGCGGCAGATATATAGCTCATCCTTTAACACTCGTTCATAGATGCTATGGTGATTCAAAATTATAATTTTTGTTACTCAAATGAAGGCTGTCTTTGCGCGAATCTTTTTAGTGTTGGGTTGACATGGTACTTCTTTTTATATAACTACATAAAAATTGTTTTCTTCATTTACATATTATTACATTATTTTCAGCTAGAGACCAATGAATATAGGTTGTTCATACAGATATAGGACTGTGGTCACCGCAATGTGTAACACCCCAAAATTTAAAGCAAATCAAAAAGGGAATAAAAAAATCACCCCGAATTTAAATTTTTGTCTAACCCTTACCTTGCCATGAATTTTCAAAATAAAATTCACTAAACAGTCCACACATGGTTTGAATCTGAGAATTTTTGGAATATAAAACCCATGCTCAAGCGTTTGTTCTCATATAAAATGTTCACTAAAAATTTGAACCTTTTTGAGTTTCCAACAAATATGAATCAAGTAGATTAATTTTCCAATCAATTTTCAAAGTTGGGAATTAAAGTTGCACCAAAATTCACCATATGCATTTCAAAGTTTATTGTTTTATTCTAAGTGCTTCTGGTTTTATATCCTCTTTTGTCAAATTTGAATTTCATTCAAATTTGAGTTCCATCCTAAAACTCTGAAAAGAATAAACCTATCTCTAACCTCTATCTTCCTTGGGCCGAATTCCCTTTTCTCTCCCTCACCCGCCGGCCCAACCCAGCTCGCCCCTCTCCTCTTCTCTGAAAACCGCCAGTGGGCCGCGTCCCTTTTTCTTCAGCCCACCGCGGCCCAGCCGGCCCGTCTCCACCCTTCTTCCCCCTCCCGACCCCACGAGCCGCGCCGCCCATACCGTCGACGCCGCGCCTCCGTCACCAGCTCAGCGTCCCGTCGTGTCGGTCACGTGGAGCTCTGCCATCTCGCCGCCTCGTCCCATCGAAGCTGGGCGCCCATGCCCCCTTCTGACCGACGACCGCGAGACCGTCCTCGAAGACCGACGACGCCCACGCCTTGACGCCATACCACGCGCTCCGTCCCGTCGCGACCTCTGCAGCCATGCCGCGCCCTCGTCATCGCGTATGGCCGCGCATCTCCTGCTGCTCCGTCGCGTCGCCAGCTGTCCCGACGACCGACGCCACGACCGCCGAAGACCGGCGAACACCCATGTCATGACGTCGCCCCCGCTCAGCTCTCCCTCGTCCCGTCTCATCTCCCGCGCTGTAGCCATCCCTCGCTCTCGTCATCGCGCGCAGACGCCCATGACGCCGCTCCACGTCGTGTCCCGTCAGCCTTCTATGTCGACGACCGGGGCCATGACCAGCCGCCGGCTCTCCTCTCCCTCTTCTCTCCCGCTCCCGGCCTCAACCGCCTCGCTCCGGTTATAAAAAGCGATGCGCCGCACTCTCCTCTTCCATTCCCCACTCGCAGCTCCCCTCCTCGAGCTCCCGGCCGCCTCAATTTCCCTTTTTCCCCAATTCTTCCCCAACTCCGACAACGCTCGATTCGCCGCCGGCGAGCCTCCTTCCTCCCTCTCCTCCGGTCCAAGCACAACGCCACACCACCCTCCTCCTCCTCGGTCAGCTTGGCGAGCAAGCCTTGGCCACGGACGCGCGAGCGCACCGCTCCGCCGTGCGCCGTCGCCGAGCGCCGCGCTCCGCCGCCTCCCAGCGCATCCCGGCCTCCTCCGTCGACGCGACCTTGCCGCCGAGCTCCGAGCCGACGCGCCACACCTCGCCGACCCACAGCAGTTGGACGGCGATTGTCCTCCTCTTCTTCCCCGTCGAGCGACGCCGCCTAGCTCCGCGCCTCGCCGTTGCGAGTCTCCTCCGCCTCCCTTCCTCCTCCGGCTCCGACAAGCCCACGGTGAGCTTCACCACACCCTTCTCCCCCTCGCGCGCTCTTCCTCTTCCTCCCTTCTTCCGGGCACGGGCACCCGCGCCGCGCGCCGCCGCCCGCCACCGCGCGAACGCGGCAATGGCCACCTCTCCGGTCGCGTCCCGCTCACCCGGTGCCCGCACCGCCTCCGCCACGCGCTCATGCACCGCCCTCTCTAGCCCAAACTCCCCATAACGCGCGCGCACGCGAGATCCCCGTCGAGCGCCGCCACACCGCCGAGCTTCGGCGGGCTCGCGCCGCCGCGTCGGCTTTCCCCGACATCGATGTGTGGCCGCGCTAGCTCCGCCGTCGCGTGTAGAGCATCCTCGTCCACTCCTCGTCGCCTCTCCACCGTCCTGGCTACCGGCGGCGATGATTCCGGCGCCGCGCCGCCGCTCCAGCGCCGCCGGTCCACCGTAGACGTGTGTGGACCGCCCGTGGACCCGGTCCACACACCTGTAGACCCGGTCCACCAGCTTTTCCCTTTCAGAAATAAATCCTTTACTCTTTATTGCGTCAGCACTGCGCAATAAATAGAATATCCTTTACGAAAATAAATCCGGAAATCCAGGAAATCCCCGGGCCCTGTAACTTTTACAGATAAACCCCTGATCTTTTGTTTAATTATGTTTAGGTCCTGTGTTTTTACAGAAACACCCCTAAACTTTCCTGTAATTACCTTTCGACCCCTATCTTTTTACACCGAGGTCCCTAAACTTTTCCATAATTACAGATAGGTCCCTCGATCCTTTCTGTAATCACAAATAAGCCCTTAGAACCTTTCTGTTCTTACAAACAAGCCCCCAAATCTCTAAATCTCTGTAACTTCTCAACCCTAACTCCGTTTTGAGCGATTCTTACGCTCACGCGTTCGTAGAAACGCGTAGTACCCATTGGTACTAATATTGGGGCTATAGAATGCATCTACAAGCCATCCAAACCCAAATTTCATACTCTTTCCAATGAACCTCTTCTCGGCTAATCATATGACGTCAATCACGCATGCCACAAATGCTCGTTCATCTTTTAGCTTTAAGCCTAAACGATCTAGCTATATCTTTCCGCATCAAAGCACATCAACTTTCTCTTATCGCAACTCAACTCCAACCCTAACCTAGTCAATCATCGCTCAACCATATCTATTCTGATGTTATCATCGATCTTTACTGAGCCTTGTCGATTTATTATTCTTGCTATGTGATCTTTATTGGAGCTTATTGGAGTTATTGTGTTTTGCTAATTTAATTGCTAGTTGTCCTTATTTAACTGTGATATTTTATCTGTAGCCGTGCGCTCATGTCATGCATAATCACGTGCACGTACCACCTCATGCGCTTGCTCATGACAAATAACTAATAGCTTAGTCTTAGTAATTAATTTAGTAGATAATATAATAGCTAATAACCATTAGGCAGTGCTTTAATCTATAGGTAAGTAATTAAAGTAACACACCTTGCACTTGTATGCTTTGTTGCATGAACCTTTATATAGGCTACGACCTATATAAAGCCTTAGTGTCGCAAATGTACAAAGACGCCCGTACACACGCTGTTCTATCTTCACTTACACTCATGCACTCCCCATTGTGTTTAGCATCCCCATTTACATCAAAAGCCCTAGTGTTCGATGCATTACCCATAATAAGCCCTTTAAGATAATAAAACTCTCCCTAAAGTAAAACTTGATGCATCATACATGATTTGTGTCTCTTGTTCCTTCCTCGGTGTTCCATCGGTTCTTAATTGGATCTTATTTGGCTCTTTTCGATTCTTATTCCTTTTGCGGTAGTTTGTTTATACGTAATGTTTGATGCGCTAGATCACGTGAGTTACTACGTGGAAGAGCCAGAAGAATACAAGCTTCAGGGAAGACTCAGAAGACCCGAGCTTCAAGGAAGGATCTGAGGACTTGGATTACAAGGACTTGAAGACGAAGACGACCTTAGTGAAGGCAAGCCCTAACTCCCTTTGATCATGATTGATCCTATGATGTTTGATGCGCTAGATCACGTGAGTTACTACGTGGAAGAGCCAGAAGAATACAAGCTTCAGGGAAGACTCAGAAGACCCGAGCTTCAAGGAAGGATCTGAGGACTTGGATTACAAGGACTTGAAGACGAAGACGTTAGTGAAGGCAAGCCCTAACTCCCTTTGATCATGATTGATCCTATGATTTCAAATAATCCTAATTAGAGCTATTTTATAAATTGCATGATGTTTAAATGCTTAGTACGTCCTAAATACTTTTTGATTGCCATGCCTTGCTATTGTTTACCCTGCTTCCATTGTTAAACCTAGGGACCAACATCATTAATTCTATAATGATATGTTGGAATGCCATGCTGCTTAGGACTGTCACATGAGTATTTAATTTAATCTTGCTTTACATACTTTTTGTGTTAAATGGTGTGAGTACTTGGTGGTGTGAGTGTGAATATGAATTGTGGGTGGGACTAGTGACAACTTGTGAAACTCCTAGTGGGGATGTTACTTGGCGGGAGCAGGCGAGGTAGTCCTCAGTGGGGAGGGCTATCTCTGGGATGCGACTCCTCTGTGAGGATAGCTATTGAAGATGCCTGCTTCGGTCGTATAAGGACCGGTTCCTGTGCCGCCTGGCCTAGCACCCTTCGTACAGCCACAAGTCTTGTATGGGAAAGAGTTGGAACCACACCCTACTATAGTGTTCACCCGGTACCCACTCGGAGGCAGGAGTTGCAGCGGAAGCCAGGAGAAGACTCGTGGACAGTGGGAAGCGGGTTCGGCATGTGGATACTTTTCAGGCCTTATTTCTATATGATATGATATGATGAAGCCCCTGGTCGGATGTTTTTCCGTGAGTGGATGCCGTGGTGACACCAAGTAGGTACGGGACCTCTGTATACCTGTCCAATCTGCGATATCAGGGAGGACAGGTGTACCTTGTGGGGAATCGTGTACAACCTCTGCAGAGTGTAAAATCTATCTGGATAGCCGTGTTCCACGGTATTGGACGACGCGAAAGCTTTGGCCACACAAGATTAGTATAACGGTGTGAGTTATCCCTTGGCGTGTTTTTGGAATACACCGGTGTGGAACCGTGCGCTGGTTTCCGGCCAGCATTAAAACTTGGGAACTGGCGGGATGGATTGCATCTCCTCCAGGGCCAAACAACCCCACTAAATGCCAAGTATAATAATCTTGACTGTAGTTGCAACTGGCTTTGCTTTTAAATCAACCCTTGCATAAATATGGCTTTCTCGCCGCTATGTAAACCCTAGCCTAAACCTTGGTTATATCCCTGCATACATTTACCCCTTGTGTTAGGGCTTGTTGAGTACCTTATGTACTCACGCGTTTGCGATTGTTGGTTTAGGCAGGAGAAGGCTTCGTAGAAGACGACGACGTGTTGGTTTTCGGTTCTACTTCTCAAGTCTGCTTGTGGAATTGGGCCATGGTCTCCGCTGTCTGCTTCACCATTAGTCGGTCGGATGGACTTGGATGGTTTTGAATCCTTGTCATACCGCCACTAAGGGTCCTACATCAGGTAATATACTTATTTACTCATTCAAAGTATGCTTCTGATTATCATATCTGTGTTCTTGTGCGTATCAGCTACTGATCCAGGGACTGATACAGGATGCACGACATATTCCAGAAATGGGGTATGACACAATGCGACCATGATCCATTTAGTGATTGGAGGGTGGTAACAACAACCATTACCACGAAATCCTTCATATATGATTGAACATTATTGCAACATGCAAAATAAATATGCGATTTCCGTGCACATGACACAGAGTAGGATCCATCTTATTATGATCGACGGTCAAAGGATGTCATACTGAATACCACAAGGTTGCAAGAAAATAAAGACTGTCTCCTGACACAAAACTATATAGGGCGGTTGGCTGAAACAACCTTCTTTCTACATCGTAATGCAGTCATGTTTCCCAAACCATATATATGTTGTTATTATTTAATGTGAAGCAGTAGAGACATCACTCTGCTTTTAGGTAACGCCATAGGAAACCTTCTGACATATGAGTTGCGCTATAACCACATGTTACATGCTACTTATTATTTTACGGGAGCCACTTAGGATTTTATTTTCTCATTCTTTACACTCCCTCTATGGAGTATGTATATATGTCATGAGAAAAGAGTTGTGGTTCCATTTCCATACTGGCAATGTGACATATCACATATATATACTCCATAGAGTGACAATGCAGAAGAGACGAGGCATTAATTTATGTATGGGTATACTTAAGACAGGCAGTGGCTAGGAAACAGATCCACATTTCTTTTGTGTGTGTACATATGGATGCTGGTGGTCAAGTGATAAGAAAACCATTTGAGTCTCTGTAATAAGGAAAAAAAACAGTACCTATGACATGCCTTCAAATGTTAGGGCTTAGGGGGCATCAGGTAAAGTCGGAAAGAGATCTTATTGTTCATAGTCTCAAAATTGTTGACATCCATGCGTCCCCTTCTACACGGTTTCCTTGAACTCAATCATATACCACTCTGCCCTTTCAAGAGCCCGAGGAGATGGATCAGGCTTGTGAAATCCAATACCACTCCTGCCCGCCCTCACTAATTAATTAGGTCTGCAGTCGGATCCTTTTTATTGCACTCAGATCTGAATGGTACCAAATTTTCATGCTACCAAGTGGCAAAATAGCTCAAGTGAAAGAATAGCTGATTTTCTCCTCAAATCACGTTTTTGTAAAACTCGCGTTACAATCGATGGGCCATTACTGACTCCGGCCTTAGCCAATACTCAAATGAAACATCCGCGATGATAAGAAAGAAATGACAAGTGCGATGGCACGAAGGAGAGCACGTCGGCACTGCAATGGCACTTATAGTGGCCGGCGATCGATGTCGCGCGCACTACGGACTTGGCCATGTCATACTGCCTCATTGGTCACTTGCTCCATAACGGTACGCGGCAAGAGTGGCTCGCCCGAGCACGCCCTGGGAACCGGCCGGCGACCATGCCGTGACCATTGTTGAAGGCGCTGCTTCACTCGCCGCAAAGCTCCTTGCGTAAATAGGATCTAATGTGCGTGTGTACGGCCTGTCATGGCGTCACGTGACTTGCATCTCTGGTTGGATGCCGTTTGAAAGCAGAGCGCCTAGCAGCGGAGTTACCAGTACCACAAGTCCAAGCAGTAGGACACCTGTTTCACCAAATAGCGGAAACCCTATATACACTGAAAATCTATCATCTAAAAAAATACATATTGAAAATCTAAAACCTTCTCAAAACGTATTAAAGTTGTAGATAGAAAATTGAGACATGAAAAATCGGGGGCATGTAATCTCCGCAAGGACTACAACTACTGAACGGCCGTATCCACCAGGAAACAGAACATGAAGGACTTTAATGTGCATTTTCCCATTCAGCGTTTTAATGTGATATCTGACTGTCTAATTAGCTTTATTAACATATGTATAAGTTTTTGCAACACTAAAATCATTCCAACCTGGAAGCAGTTGATCAGCACGTTAACCTTATTTCCTCTTCTGTTACCGTCATAGGCCTCGATCGAACCCAACCATACTTACTCATCGTCAATCGTACGTCAACTAATCAACTGTCTATTTGCACATGCAACTTTCTCATCTAAATCGTACCTCCCTTCCAATATATAAATACGTGCAATGAAGATGTGAGGAGGCATATAGAGGGGGACCAAATATAAACATACACACGATAAAGCAAAACGGCAAGAAAACGAATCCACATTTTTTTCAGAGCGCCACATACAGAACGAGAATGTGATGGAGAGCGACATGCTATCCCATTTGAGTTTGTACGATAATGAAGAGTTGCATGAACTTGCATACCCACAAATATTCGGGATTATGAGGCATCAGAGGAAGCGACTGAATTATTCAAAGTTTTGAGAGCACCCATATTTCATTACCTTGGTTTTTGATGTGAAGGCATCAGGGGAAGTTGCTGGTTGCTTTTGCAAGAGTGCAGAAAGTGAGAGTGACAATCAACTTCATGGTCAGTCATTTTTAAGGGTTCCCGTCTAGTTCTGGTTAATTTTCTCAGTCGGTTCTTCTTTAATTAATCGTCCATTTGTAAGGTTTAAACAAGTTCTATCCGCATAACTATGTTTATTAGTTACCTGCAACATTTAGTGCAAATTTGTGCATTGCGCAAAATAGGAAAAAGAAGAGGGTCGTCTTCAGATGAAAAATAGCTCCTCTATTTCCACTGCGACTATATATAAATAAAGACCTTTTGAAGTCATTGTGTAAGTTATAACTGTTCTTTTGTGTATTTACTTCCTTTTGTAAGAAGCTCTTTTATAAAGAAGAATATAGCTTTGAGCTTTCTCAGGTATTCTGCTGTTAGGAGTAGAGTTATATACTATCATGCGCCTGCATCACTCTTTCCCGTTTTCTGTCCTTGGTAACAATGGCGATAACTCATTTTCCGTACTAATCATGTAGCGACCCGCGTTTTTGCCCGTTGTCAAAAATTACTAAAAATTTGAACTTTTAAAACTTTTCAATTAAAAGCAATTTGTTAGCTTTAGTTAGTAGCGAAACCAAAAGTTTTTGAATTTTAAACCATGCATAAACAGCCGATATAGCTTCCATGATTTCCTTCTTAATGATAGGCCAACATACCCGATAGATCCGACCCGTGAATCCATCCGGCCCGGGGGCTTTATCCTGGGTGGAAGTCGGAGCTAATGAATAGAGCAGGTCGTACGGTTCATGTTCAGTATGTAATGACAGCAATGCTTATTTATTTGGTGATGGCTATGGACTTACCGCAGTGGGCTCTCAAAGCTATTGACAAAATCAGACGAGGATACCTCTGGAGAGGAAGGAAAGAGGCAAAAGGCGGCCATTGTTTAGTGGCTTGGGGGAAAGTAGCACGACCCAAGGAACTTGGAGGATTGGGAATTTCTGACTTAAAAAATCTTGGATGGGCCCTGCGAATGCGTTGGTTATGGCTGCAGAAGACCGATCCTCATCGTCCTTAGAATATGTTTCAAATACAAGTTCCTAATCAGGTTCGTTCTCTTTTTGCGGTGGCAATGTCAACAGAGGTCGGCGATGGAACTAAGACTCTCTTTTGGGAAGACCGCTGGTTACACGGGCAGCGCATAGTTGATGTTGCTCCTCAACTTTACGCGGTAGTCGCTAAGACGAACACCAAGAAAACAACTGTAGCAGAAGCGCTTAATGAGCACCTATGGCTGCGGGATGCAAGAGGGGCCTCCACTGTTGGCGAGCTGAATGAGTTCTTCGCTCTTTGGATGTCATTCGCAGTTTTGCGCTGCAACCTGAAGCTGAAGATAGATATTATTGGAGACTCTGTTCGTCGGGCCAATACTCAGCCAAATCTGCCTACTCTCACTTGTTCTTGGGATCAACTCAGTTTGGACCGTGGGAACGCACCTGGCAGACTTGGGCACCTGGAAATGCAAGTTTTTCTTGTGGCTCGTGGCGCACGACAGGTGCTGGACTGCGGACAGGTTAGCGCGCCGAGGCCTGGATCATCCGGAGAAGTGCGTCCTGTGTGATTAAGAACAGGAGACCATCAACCATCTCCTAGTAGCCTGCCCCTTCTCCCGGCAATTTTGGTTTACGGCACTATCCTTCTTTGGCCTACAGGCAGTAACACCTCAACCAACAGACATGGCATTTGACGTTTGGTGGGAAACGGCGTGGCAAGCCGTTCCGGAGCAGCAGAGGCATGGTTTCAACTCTTTGGTCGCGCTTGGAGCTTGGACCATTTGGACACACCGCAATGGGTGCGTGTTTGAAGGGCTGTCTCCAAGCTTTACCTCGGGCAATCATGGCGGCACACGATGAAAGACGCATTTGGGAGATGGCTGGGGCACGAGGCCTGACCTCCCTGTCATCGTCGACTATGGGTGCAGGCCTGTAGTATGGAGTGTAGCGTGTGGTCGTTTGTCCTTTAAAACAGGCGCGAATGTAATCTTAAAAAGGGTGGCGTGTGTGTGTTGTATGGGTTCTTGTCCCAAATTTCTTCTTAATATAATGAAGCGCAGCTCTCCTGCGTTTTCGAGAAAAAAATTTTTTTGTTTTTCTTGTTTTGTTTGAGTGTTGGTTTTGATCTCTCCTTTTGAATGAATTTGAAATTCATTCAAAATCCATCCCAGCAAAAAGATCAAATCTTTCTTTTCTATCGGGCCACTCTTTTCTTTTTCTTTCTTTCCCGGCCCAGCAACCCCATCGGCCCAGCCGCCCTTTTTCCTCTCTTTCTCTCCTCCGCCTGGGCCGCAGCCGTCCCGGCCCAGCACCGCCCGCGCCAGCCCGCTCTCCCTCTCCCTCTTTCCGTCGCTGACGCGTGGGGCCCACGCCCCCGTCGTCTCCTTCCTCGCGACCGGCGCATTTCGCGCCGTCGCCCATACCGCGCTGCTCCCCTCGCCGCCCTCGTCACGTCCGAGCTCCAGGAGCAGCACGTGAAGCTCGTGAGCGCGTCGCACCGCCTCTCCGTCCGGTCTCGTCGCACAGGGACGCGCCCATTCCTCTGTCTCGACCCCCGCGCCGAACCGCCCCGGAGCTCCGGCGAGCTCCATGCCGTGACGCCAGCCACAGCGCCGCCCATCTTTTCCCCACCCTCTCCCTCGCACTGCAGCCACTCCTCGCGCGCGTCACCGAGCCCCGCACCGCCTTCGCGCGTCGCGTCGGCGTTAACTCCGGCAAAGAAATATCTCGCCGGGAACCGCCTTCGCGCACTGCTCCGCACCGCCATTGCCGGCCTATAAAGCAAGGGGCAGACCCCCGTTTCCCTCCTCTGTTCTCATTTCTCTCCCACACTCACTCTCGAGCACTCCCTCTCACTTTCTCCCCTTCTCTCTCAATTCCGGCGAAAACTCCGGTGAGCTCTCCCCTCTTCTCCGGTGAGTCCCGACGTCAACTTCTCCCTCTTCTAGCATCTCCTTTCCGCGCTCAACCTCACCGTGCCCTTCGTCTGCGCAGCTGTGCACCGTGCGAGGAGATCACCGGCCAACCCTAACCCGTCGTGCTCGTCTCCGGTGCCAGCCCCTCTCCGTCCTTTCCCCGCTCAGGCGAGCACTCGGTGAGCACGCCCGTCCTCTCCTCTCTCCAATGCGCCATTTCTTTTGCTTCACCTCGTAGTGCGCCTGTTTCCTCCCCTAGCTCCGGTAGGCCGCCGCCGTGGGAGCTCCCCGCCGGCCTTCTCTTGGCCACATCAACCCCGTAGGGCAGCGCGCACGGCACCACGCCCCGCGCACCTCGCGCGCACGTGAGCCGAGCCCCTCTAGCACCTCCCTTCCCCTTTCTCTCTCCCTCGCGCGTCACCTCTGCCATGGTCTCCGGCGAGGTTCGCGCCACACCTTCGCAGCATCTCGTCGACGACTTCACGCGACTTCACGCTCGCCTTAAGCCCGCGCACTCGCGCAACCATCCGCAGGAGCCCTCTCGCCCTTGCGCACGCCTCCGCGCCGAGCGCCGTCATGGCCGCCGCGCTTGACCTTGTCGCCGGCCGCCGTGAGGATCCCTCTGACCCGACCGACGCCTCCGCACGACTCTCCGCACTCCCGCGCACATCCCCGACCGCTCACACTCGACCGCGACGCACTCCCTCGTCTTTTCCCCATCGCTCGCCGGCGCATCGCCAACTCCGGCGACGTCGCGCCGCCGCGTCCGTCGTCCCCGACGACAACATCACCAACCACCACACTCGCCGTCGCGTGTAGGTCACGTAGGCGTGCTTCGCTTCCCCTCTCGCCGCCTGTAGCCGCCGCCGGCGACGATTCCGGCGAGGCCGCCGCCGCGCGCAGCCGCGCGCCGCCGCGTCTTGACCGCGTCGCGCCGACGTCCGACGTGGCAGCCACGTCGGCACGCGGGCCCGCGACGACCCAGTCGCCCTGCTCTCGAGGCAAACTCGGTGCACCATGGACCTCACGCACACGCCAGCCCGGTCCACCGTTCTGTGGACTCGGCTCACAAAACAGTAGCGCACGGACCCCGCTGGGCCCTTTGGCCCACCGGTCAGTGAGACAATCTCGCTGGAAAATGCTACGCGCACCCGGATTTATACACAGGAATCCATTTCGACCACATTTCCAATATCAGAAAAATTCCCAAAAACTCCCAAAAAATCCAATATTCCTTTCTAACCATTTTCCAACCTTTGCTACACTCTGGAAAATTAGGATTATGGTTATACTTAATTAAGGTAATCAAATCCTAATCAATTTCCTTTCTTTTACTTCAAAAATCCATATCTTTTTCATCTTAACTCCAATTTTGGCGAAACTTACGCCAAAATTCATCTAAAATCCTAATCTATCCAATGCCACCAAAATCCACTCCCATCTGATTTTATTTGGATTTTATTTGGATTTATTGCTCTGTTAAATTGTTTGTAAGCGGTAGATTTATCTTTTGTTAACTCGATAGATAATCAAGACGAAGACGCTGAAGATCCTGATTACGAGGATTTAGAGGAAGAAGAGCTTGGTGAAGGCAAGTCTAACTTCCTTTGATCATATTGATCCTATGTTTGCAAATATCCTAATTAGAGCTGTTTATAAATAAATTGCATGGAGTTTAAATGAATTTAAATGCTAGAATGGTCCTATGCAATATTTGATTGCCTGCCTTGACTTGATTATATCCTGTATCCTTGTTAGCCCTAGGAATCAACCTCATTAATTTAATTAATGAGTTGTTGATACGCTCGCTGCTTAGGACAATCACATGTGTTTAATTAATTTGCTCACATGATTTTCGTGTAAATGCGTGTGTCTTGGTGGTGTGTGTAAATGTGAAACTGGGTGGTATAATAATAAGTGCAACCCTAGTGAGGGATGTTTTTGGCGGGATCAGGCGAGGTAGTCCTCAGTGGGGAGGCTATCTCTGGGACGCCCTTCCACTTGTGGATTGGCTATTGAAGATGCCTGGTTCGGTCGTATAAGGACCGGTTCTTGTGCCGCCTTTGCCTAGCACCACTCGCGCAGCCACAAGCCGTGAATGGGCGCGGAATTGGAACCACACCCTACTAGTACTCACCCGGTACCCCCCGGAGGCAGGAGAATGCAACGGAGTCCCAGGAGAAGACTCGTTCGTTGGTGGGTGTTCGAGATTCGGCATTTATGACTGGCCATATTATTATTGTGAAGCCCCTGGTGATGTCCGTGGGGGATGCCGTGGTGGTACGAAGTAGGTATGGAACCTTTAGTGGGACAGTCCAAACTATGACGATAGGGAGGACTGGACCACCTTGTGGGGAAATTTGTGCACCCTTGGCCAAGGTTAAGAAACTTTCCGGAAAGCCGTGTTCCACGGTATTGGACAACGCAAAAGCATCGGCCACACTATGATTAGATTTTTCCGTGTGAGTTTCCTTGGTGCGTTTTTGAAAAACGCCGGTTTGGAGCCATGAGCTGGTTGTCGGCCAGTGATAAAATTGAGGAACTGACGGGATGGATTGCATCTCCCCCCCCCCCCCCCCCCCCCCGCCCAACCCCACTAATTTCCACCGATATTTGATTAGAATTGCGAAATGCTTTGATTTCAAAACAACTCTACATAAACTTGGCTTTCTCGCCTTGTCGCTAACCATAAGCCTATCCTCTGATAATCCCTTGCATAATCATACCTCTCGTGTTAGGCTTGCTGAGTACCTTATGTACTCACCCTTGCTTAAATCATTCAGAAGATGAGCCCGACTATGACTTTCAAGCTGATGGTGATGAAGAGTAAAGTTCGGCCTTCGCTCAAGTGGTGCCTGTAGGAGTGGAGCCCTGTCGTCTTCCGCTAGTTTAAGTGTTAGCCTGGCTGCTGCGTCAGTCTTTGAGCGTGATGTCTGTGTGTGTTGAGGCCGCCCGCCTCATTGGTATAAAGACCTTTATGTATTAAAAAGGCTTGTAATGACTCTCGGTAATATAAATAAAGTATCTGCTGTGAAGCATTCTGTGAAAGTGTCGTATCAGCTACTGATCCAGGGACTGATACGGTAAACACTAAGTACTTCAGAAATGGGGTACGACAGAGTGGTATCAGAGCAATGCTTGCCCGTAGGCCAAACCATAGGATGGAATCGAGTGAGATGAGTGCGATATTTTGTAAAGTTTTACTTTATAAAACCCCACTTACCTTATTTCTATTTATAAAATTATTTTCACCGGTACTTACCCGTCTTTTCAACATTTTGTTGAACAGATGGAGGCCCTTCGTCAGGAGTTGGACCAGCTGGAGGCGCAGCGCGCCCAGACCGCCCGCGTTCTCGAGCAGACTGCCGAGATGTGGGGCGAGGACCAGCGCCGTCTTGCGGAGACCCGGGCTCAGCTAGCGCAGGCGCAGGCTCAGCTTGCCGCTTGCCAGGCTGAGAGAGACCGTCTGCAGTGGACTCTGGACACCACCCGTCGCTTTTGGGAGGAGGACGCGATGTACCTGATCCGTATGCTTAACAGCCACTACAGGTACTGCCACCAGGAGCACGGAGGACCCCGCCGCCACTTCACAGTGAGGATGGGAGGACCGCACGGACACTACCACTACGCCTGTCCGACCGACACGGAGGAGTACTCCACTACACTTGCAGACTCAGACACGACCGTGGACTCCCCTGAGGTTGAGCAGGCAGACGACTCCGAGGAGCTTGCCAGGTGGGCAGCAGAGCTTGAGGCCGCCCTTGAGGCAGTTGGAGACTCCGAGGAGGAGCCGATGGAGGATGAGCCTGTTGTGGACGTTTCGTCAGGGAGTGAGTCGGTGGCGGATGACGTCATCGATCTCACTGGCACTGACGACGAGATGGACATGGACGAGTTTGTGGTGATCGACTCGCCTGCACCGGAGGCACCAGCAGGACCTCGCCTTGTTGGAGACGTGGACCTTGAGGAGTACTACAGGCTGATCAGCACTGGCACCGCCGACCTTGCCCAGGACCCGTTCGACCTCTATGCAGAGTGGCGCCAGGACCGTGGCTTCGACGCCTGAGCAGCAGAGTTGGCGCCGTGGAGTAGCTTTTGCTAGCTAGTTGTGGCAGCCGTTGCCCTGAGTCGTGGTGTCTAGTTGTTGCCAGGTGTGTCAGTAGTGTGTCTCAGTAGTTCCGAGTCAGAGTCGCCCTGTGGTCGAGTCTTGTGTCGAGTCGTAGATCGTCGAGTCCTTGTATATAAATAAAAGGACTTGGGTATGTATGATCGAACTTTGTTATTGTGAATAGGCTTGCTGTAATGATGTAATGATGCTGGTTTTATCTTGTATGTATGCTTGCAAGATCTTTGGAATCTCTTTTCCATTTATCTTGTCTGTTTTGCCTCGTAGTTTCGTAGCTTCGCCTCGTAGCTTCGTTAAACGCCCGAGTGTCTTATCTCATCTTCTTGCTCAATCTCTCCAGCAGATGCCTCCCAAAAGATCTGCCAGAATTCAGCAGCGTCAACGCCGAGAGCGTAACGCTCAAGATGATGACCAGGATGACGTCCACAACGCAGGGCGTGGACGTGGTCGAGGTAGAAATAATAATCAGCGTGGCAGAGGTAGAGGAGGAGGTAGAGGTGGAGGCAGACATGACAATGAACAAGATTACCAGGAAGAGGAAGTGAGTCAAAATTAGCAGGAAGTGCAAGATGAGGTTGGAGAAAACAATAACCAGAACAGAAGTGAAGGACAACAGAACCGTGGTAGAGGTGGTAGAAGAGGTGGTGGAAGAGGTGGAAGAATACCCGCAGCACCTGTCACCAACCTAGTGGCTGTAATGGATAATCAGACCCGCCTGATGGAGATTATTGCACAGGGACTCATGGACAGAGCTCCAGGCCAGCAGAGCAAAATGTCAGAATTCATGAGACTCAGGCCCTCGACCTTCGAGGGTACTGAGGAAGATCCTCTGGCAGCTGATGATTGGCTGCGTGATATCACCAAGAAATTGCACTTGGTGAATGCTGATGATAGAGAGAAAGTTCTTCTGGCATCTCACCAGCTCAAGGGAGCAGCAGGTGAATGGTGGGATAACTACCGTGAGGGTGCAGAGAATGCAGATGCTATTACCTGAGAGGAATTCCAGGAGGAGTTCAGGAGGTATCACATCCCAGAAGGTGTGATTGAGATGAAGGCTGATGAATTCCGCTCTCTGAAGCATGGGGCTATGACAGTACAGCAGTATATCAGGAAGTTCATGAAATTGGCTCGATATGCTCCTGATGATGTTAATACTGATAAGAAGAAGCAGGATCGCTTCAGAAAAGGACTTAATCCTGGATTGAAGGTGCAGCTGGTTACTCATATTTATCCTGATTTCAACACTCTCATGAACCGTGCACTTCTGTTGGAGGATGCTCGCTCTCACATTGAGCAAGATAGAAAGCGCAAATTCAATGCGCAGAAGTTTAAGCTGCAGGAGAGAAATCAGAAGCCGAGGTTTAATAATAATTTTCAGAAGCCAAAATATCAGTCTACCATGCAGTATAGGACCTCAGCGTCCAATCAACCGAGCTCAGCGCCGTCATATCGCAACCAAAATTCTGGTAGTCAGCAGAGGAGCAGTTCCAGTGTTGTTCAACCGAACAACAATGATAAAAGGACTTGCTTTCACTGCCGTGAGCCTGGTCACATGATTGCTAGATGCCCCTATTTGAGCCAGAATAATGCTCCTACTCAGCAGCATCAACCAAACAGTGCCAGAACTGCAGCTTCTGGAAATGGTCGTGGTGGGCAGCAACCCTCTGGACAGCAACGGAGGAATAATCAATCCTTCGGCCGAGGAAAAGTCAACCACATTAATGCGGATGAAGTTGAGGACACTCCTGATGTTGTTCTTGGTGAGTATCTTGTCAACTCCATTCTTGCAACCGTTCTGTTTGATTCTGGAGCTTCGCATTTGTTTGTTTCTTCAAAGTTTGTTGCTGCAAATGGTTTGCCAACTGTCATGCTAAAACAACCCCTGATAATTCGGACTCCCGGGGCCGAGACCAAAAGTTATTTGGGATGCCCACGGGTTAAGATCCTTTTAAGTGGGGTAGAGTTCCTAGCGAACTTAGTAGTCCTAGAATCCCAAGGGATAGATGTTATCCTCGGAATGGACTGGTTGAGTAAGCACCAAGGCAATATAGCTTGTGACACCAGAAAAGTTACCCTGGTAAACCATAAAGGAATTAAAGTGGTATGTGAACCAAAAAGGTCAAAAGTTGCACCAATGGTTCATAATATGGAAGCAAGACCGTTGGAGGAAGTGCCAGTGGTCTGTGAATATCCTGATGTATTCCCAGAAGAGTTGCCAGGCATGCCACCTGACAGAGACATAGAGTTCATCATTGACCTCATCCCCGGTACATCTCCAATAGCAAAGAGACCGTATAGAATGGCAGCAAATGAGCTAGCAGAATTGAAGGCACAAATAGCAGAGTTACAGGAAAAAGGATTTATCAGACCAAGTTCATCACCATGGGGATCACCTGTCCTCTTTGTTAAAAAGAAAGACGGCAGTCTCAGAATGTGCATAGACTACCGCTCTTTGAATGAAGTTACCATCAAGAATAAATATCCACTGCCCAGGATCGATGATTTATTTGATCAATTGAAAGGAGCCAAATACTTCTCCAAAATTGATTTAAGATCTGGGTATTATCAGCTAAAAATCAGAGAATGTGATATTCTCAAGACAGCTTTTGTCACCAGATATGGTCAGTATGAGTTCACAGTGATGCCATTTGGATTAACAAATGCACCTGCATACTTCATGAACCTGATGAATAAGGTGTTTATGGAGGAGTTAGATCGGTTTGTTGTTGTTTTCATTGACGACATACTTATCTACTCCAAAAGTGCAGAAGAGCATGAGCAGCATTTGAGGATTGTGTTAGAAAAATTGAGAGCTCATGAGCTGTATGCCAAGTTCAGTAAATGTGAATTTTGGTTAAATAAAGTGGCTTTTCTTGGTCACATTCTGACAGAAGAAGGAGTATCAGTTGATCCAGCCAAAGTTGAGGCAGTCCTTAATTGGAAGCAACCAACCACTGTGACAGAAGTCAGAAGTTTCCTTGGTCTAGCTGGTTATTACCGCAGATTCATCGAAGGTTTTTCAAAAATAGCAAGACCAATGACAGCTTTGACACAGAAAGGGAAAGAATTCAAATGGACAGAAGCCTGTGAGAGAAGTTTTCAGGAGTTAAAGAAAAGGTTGACCACAGCCCCAGTGTTGACCTTACCAGACATACACCGAGATTTTGTCGTATATTGCGACGCATCTCGACAAGGATTGGGATGTGTGCTTATGCAGGATGGCAGAGTTATTGCATATGCATCAAGGCAGTTGAAAACACATGAGCAAAATTATCCCACTCATGATTTGGAGCTAGCAGCAGTTGTGCATGCTCTCAAAATTTGGAGGCATTATCTGATTGGCAATAAATGTGAAATATATACGGATCACAAGAGTCTGAAATATATTTTCACACAACCGGATTTAAACCTCCGACAGAGAAGATGGTTGGAATTAATAAAGGATTATGACCTAGAAATTCACTACCATCCTGGAAAGGCAAATGTGGTAGCCGATGCATTAAGCCGCAAATCTCAGAATAATGGGATTAAAATGCGGAGACGAAGCCATGAGCTTGCGGAAGAATTCAAACAATTAAATCTTCACTTTGCTAAGCCAGGCCGTCTGAATACCTTATATGTGGAACCAACTCTGGAAAAGCAAATCAGAACAGCTCAAGAGTCAGATGAAGAAATAGATGAGCTAAAGAAAATGACAGGGTTGGATAAAGCCCCTGGATTTCGAGTGGATAATCAGGGCACCTTATGGTACAAGGATAGAATTTGTGTGCCGAAGACTGGTGGATATTAGAAGATGATTATGGATGAAGCTCATAATTCAGCATATTCTATTCATCCTGGATGCACCAAAATGTATATGGATCTAAAACAGAAATATTGGTGGTCAGGAATGAAAAGAGACATAGCAGAGTTTGTTGCTCGTTGCGACATCTGCAGTAGGGTAAAGGCAGAACATAAGAGACCTGCTGGATTGTTGCAACCCCTCCATGTTCCAGAGTGGAAATGGGATGAGATCAGTATGGATTTCATCGTGGGATTGCCCCGTACTCAGAAAGGAAATGACTCGATATGGGTCATAGTTGACCGTTTGACTAAGGTTGCACACTTCATAGCTGTGAAGACAACTTATAGAGGAGACAAGTATGCTCAGTTGTACATAGATAATGTACTCAAATTACATGGAGTTCCGAGCAGAATAGTATCAGATCGCGGTGCGCAGTTCACCTCAAGGTTTTGGAAAAGTCTGCAGGAAATGTTGAAAACTAAGTTGGATTACAGCTCTGCTTACCATCCACAGACCGATGGTCAGACAGAAAGGGTGAATCAAATCTTGGAAGACATGTTAAGAGCATGTGTACTAGCCTATGGAAAAGATTGGGAGAAAAGCTTGTCCTTTGCAGAATTCTCATATAACAACAGTTATCAGGCCAGTTTACAGATGTCACCATTTAAGGCACTGTATGGCAGAAAATGCAGAACCCCGCTGATGTGGTCAGAAGTTGGAGAACGTTCTTTCTTCGGACCTGCAGTTATCAGAGATGCAGAGGAGAAAGTAGCTCTGGTCAGGGAAAATTTAAAGGCAGCCCGAAGCAGGCAGAAAAGTTATGCCGATACCCGGCGCAGAGATTTGAGTTTTGAGGTGGGAGATTATGTATAACTCAAAGTATCACCGATCCGAGGAACCAGGAGATTCCAAATAAAAGGAAAGTTGGCACCGAGGTACATTGGACCTTTCAAGGTACTTAAGAAGATAGGAGCCGTGGCATATCGCCTCGAGCTTCCTGAAGAAATGTCAGATGTGCACGACATTTTTCATGTGTCACAGTTAAAGAAATGCCTGAGAAAGCCAGAAGAAATAGCCCCTCCAGAAGTGATGGATTAACAGCCAGATCTCAGATATCAGGAAAGGCCAATTAAGATTTTGGATGTGGCAACTCGACTAACAAGGAGGAATGCTATAAGGTTTTGTCGAGTTCAGTGGAGTAACCACACCGAAGCAGAAGCAACGTGGGAAAGAGAAGATGATCTCAAGCGAGAGTTTCCCTACCTTTTCGAGGAAGAGCCGGAATCTCGGGGACGAGATTCTCTTTAAGTGGGGTAGGTTGTAGCGACCCGCGTTTTTGCCCGTTGTCAAAAATCACTAAAAATTTGAACTTTTTAAAACTTTTCAATTAAAAGCAATTTGTTAGCTTTAGTTAGTAGCGAAACCAAAAGTTTTTGAATTTTAAACCATGCATAAAAGTCACCATGTGCATTTTTGTGTTTTTCTTGTTTTGTTTGAGTGTTGGTTTTGATATCTCCTTTTGAATGAATTTGAAATTCATTCAAAATCCATCCCAGCAAAAAGATCAAATCTTTCTTTTCTATCGGGCCACTCTTTCTTTTTCTTTCTTCCCGGCCCAGCAACCCCATCGGCCCAGCCGCCCTTTTTCCTCTCTTTCTCTCCTCCACCTGGGCCGCAGCCGTCCCGGCCCAGCACCGCCCGCGCCACAAGCTCTCCCTCTCCCTCTTTCCGTCGCTGACGCGTGGGGCCCACGCCCCCGTCGTCTCCTTCCTCGCGACCGGCGCATTTCGCGCCGTCGCCCATACCGCGCTGCTCCCCTCGCCGCCCTCGTCACGTCCGAGCTCCAGGAGCAGCACGTGAAGCTCGTGAGCGCGTCGCACCGCCTCTCCGTCTCGTCGCACAGGGACGCGCCCATTCCTCTGTCTCGACCCCCGCGCCGAACCGCCCCGGAGCTCCGGCGAGCTCCATGCCGTGACGCCAGCCACAGCGCCGCCCATCTTTTCCCCACCCTCTCCCTCGCACTGCAGCCACTCCTCGCGCGCGTCACCGAGCCCCGCACCGCCTTCGCGCGTCGCGTCGGCGTTAACTCCGGCAAAGAAATATCTCGCCGGGAACCGCCTTCGCGCACTGCTCCGCACCGCCATTGCCGGCCTATAAAGCAAGGGGCAGACCCCCGTTTCCCTCCTCTGTTCTCATTTCTCTCCCACACTCACTCTCGAGCACTCCCTCTCACTTTCTCCCCTTCTCTCTCAATTCCGGCGAAAACTCCGGTGAGCTCTCCCCTCTTCTCCGGTGAGTCCCGACGTCAACTTCTCCCTCTTCTAGCATCTCCTTTCCGCGCTCAACCTCACCGTGCCCTTCGTCTGCGCAGCTGTGCACCGTGCGAGGAGATCACCGGCCAACCCTAACCCGTCGTGCTCGTCTCCGGTGCCAGCCCCTCTCCGTCCTTTCCCCGCTCAGGCGAGCACTCGGTGAGCACGCCCGTCCTCTCCTCTCTCCAATGCGCCATTTCTTTTGCTTCACCTCGTAGTGCGCCTGTTTCCTCCCCTAGCTCCGGTAGGCCGCCGCCGTGGGAGCTCCCCGCCGGCCTTCTCTTGGCCACATCAAGCCCGTAGGGCAGCGCGCACGGCACCACGCCCCCGCGCACCTCGCGCGCACGCAAGCCGAGCCCCTCTAGCACCTCCCTTCCCCTTTCTCTCTCCCTCGCGCGTCACCTCCGCCATGGTCTCCGGCGAGGTTCGCGCCACACCTTCGCAGCATCTCGTCGACGACTTCTCGCGACTTCACGCTCGCCTTAAGCCCGCGCACTTGCGCAACCATCCGCAGGAGCCCTCTCGCCCTTGCGCACGCCTCCGCGCCGAGCGCCGTCATGGCCGCCGCGCTTGACCTTGTCGCCGGCCGCCGTGAGGATCCCTCTGACCCGACCGACCCCTCCGCACGACTCTCCGCACTCCCGCGCACATCCCCGACCGCTCACACTCGACCGCGACGCACTCCCTCGTCTTTTCCCCATCGCTCGCCGGCGCATCGCCAACTCCGGCGACGTCGCGCCGCCGCGTCCGTCGTCCCCGACGACAGCATCACCAACCACCACACTCGCCGTCGCGTGTAGGTCACGTAGGCGTGCTTCGCTTCCCCTCTCGCCGCCTGTAGCCGCCGCCGGCGACGATTCCGGCGAGGCCGCCGCCGCGGGCCGCCGCGCCTTGACCGCGTCGCGCCGACGTCCGACGTGGCAGCCACGTCGGCGCGCGGGCCCGCGACGACCCAGTCGCCCTGCTCGCGTGGCAAACTCGGTGCACCATGGACCTCACGCACACGCCAGCCCGGTCCACCGTTCTGTGGACTCGGCTCACAAAACAGTAGCGCACGGACCCCGCTGGGCCCTTTGGCCCACCGGTCAGTGAGACAATCTCGCTGGAAAATGCTACGCGCACCCGGATTTATACACAGGAATCCATTTCGACCACATTTCCAATATCAGAAAAATTCCCAAAAACTCCCAAAAAATCCAATATTCCTTTCTAACCATTTTCCAACCTTTGCTACACTCTGGAAAATTAGGATTATGGTTATACTTAATTAAGGTAATCAAATCCTAATCAATTTCCTTTCTTTTACTTCAAAAATCCATATCTTTTTCATCTTAACTCCAATTTTGGCGAAACTTACGCCAAAATTCATCTAAAATCCTAATCTATCCAATGCCACCAAAATCCACTCCCATCTGATTTTATTTGGATTTTATTTGGATTTATTGCTCTGTTAAATTGTTTGTAAGCGGTAGATTTATCTTTTGTTAACTCGATAGATAATCAAGACGAAGACGCTGAAGATCCTGATTACGAGGATTTAGAGGAAGAAGAGCTTGGTGAAGGCAAGTCTAACTTCCTTTGATCATATTAATCCTATGTTTGCAAATACCATAATTAGATCTGTTTATAAATAAATTGCATGGAGTTTAAATGAATTTAAATGCTAGAATGGTCCTATGCAATATTTGATTGCCTGCCTTGACTTGATTATATCCTGTATCCTTGTTAGCCCTAGGAATCAACCTCATTAATTTAATTAATGAGTTGTTGATACGCTCGCTGCTTAGGACTATCACATGTGTTTAATTAATATTGCTCACATGATTTTCGTGTAAATGCGTGTGTCTTGGTGGTGTGTGTAAATGTGAAATTGGGTGGTATAATAATAAGTGCAACCCTAGTGAGGGATGTTTTTGGCGGGATCAGGCGAGGTAGTCCTCAGTGGGGAGGCTACCTCTGGGACGCCCTTCCACTTGTGGATTGGCTATTGAAGATGCCTGGTTCGGTCGTATAAGGACCGGTTCTTGTGCCGCCTTTGCCTAGCACCACTCGCGCAGCCACAAGCCGTGAATGGGCGCGGAATTGGAACCACACCCTACTAGTACTCACCCGGTACCCCCCGGAGGCAGGAGAATGCAACGGAGTCCCAGGAGAAGACTCGTTCGTTGGTGGGTGTTCGAGATCCGGCATTTATGACTGGCCATATTATTATTGTGAAGCCCCTGGTGATGTCCGTGGGGGATGCCGTGGTGGTACGAAGTAGGTATGGAACCTTTAGTGGGACAGTCCAAACTATGACGATAGGAAGGACTGGACCACCTTGTGGGGAAATTTGTGCACCCTTGGCCAAGGTTAAGAAACTTTCCGGAAAGCCGTGTTCCACGGTATTGGACAACGCAAAAGCATCGGCCACACTATGATTAGATTTTTCCGCGTGAGTTTCCTTGGTGTGTTTTTGGAAAACGCCGGTTTGGAGCCGTGAGCTGGTTGTCGGCCAGTGATAAAATTGAGGAACTGGCGGGATGGATTGCATCTCCCCCAGGGCCGCCCAACCCCACTAATTTCCACCGATATTTGATTAGAATTGCGAAATGCTTTGATTTCAAAACAACTCTGCATAAACTTGGCTTTCTCGCCTTGTCGCTAACCATAAGCCTATCCTCTGATAATCCCTTGCATAATCATACCCCTCGTGTTAGGCTTGCTGAGTACCTTATGTACTCACCCTTGCTTAAATCATTCAGAAGATGAGCCCGACTATGACTTTCAAGCTGATGGTGATGAAGAGTAAAGTTCGGCCTTCGCTCAAGTGGTGCCTGTAGGAGTGGAGCCCTGTCGTCTTCCGCTAGTTTAAGTGTTAGCCTGGCTGCTGCGTCAGTCTTTGAGCGTGATGTCTGTGTGTGTTGAGGCCGCCCGCCTCATTGGTATAAAGACCTTTATGTATTAAAAAGGCTTGTAATGACTCTCGGTAATATAAATAAAGTATCTGCTGTGAAGCATTCTGTGAAAGTGTCGTATCAGCTACTGATCCAGGGACTGATACGGTAAACACTAAGTACTTCAGAATGGGGTACGACAAATCACAACTGCGACACACCTCCTTTTACCTGCTACATAAATTTTTCGCTCATGTGTTTTGATTTCATCCTATCTACTAGGTTTATAAATGGGACTAGAGGAACCATTGCCTTGAGGTCGAAGCGGGGGCAGCTTGATCATATTGACAATGATAGTCATATATACTACACCAAGTGTATCGGATTGGGAAGCACCAGGAAACGTTGACTTGCAACGGCTGCCTGGCAATGACAAAGCAGCAATGAAAGCTGCGCGTGAGCTCCCTTTCTCGCATCGTTGCCGTTTGCATGTAGAAGGATCAAGTAAGAGCAACGAGCGCCAGAGTTTGATGCAGCATTAGAACCGGCCGGTCTCATGCCGATCGACCAAGACCCTCGAGGCGACGGGCACAGCAGAGACCTTCCTCCTGACTGCCGCTACCCGCGCTGCTTTACTTGGCACGCATGCAGCCATCGCTTCGGTGGCGGAGAGACCGGCCTGCTGGGAGTCCAGATACTGGCGTCGAAGCCACAACGACGATGCTGTCCTTGACCCACACGTTGATGGTCTCAACGAGTACCTCTCCCTTCAAGTTTCCATTCTTCTTGAAAATCAAGAAGGGTATGTAGTTACTGACTTCTGGGTGATCGAGAGTGTTATTGGCTCTTTCAGGCCACGTGCCCTTGACAAGAGCAGTGGAGCTGTCTATCATGACTCGTGATAATTTCATTTTACTACCATGTGCTCACGGGAATTGTTTGAGTCCTGTATCATGTGACAATTTTATTCAATGGCACCAATCTAACCATAGCGTACCTCCTATTGAACCATGCATAACCTATTCAGCATTTTAGTGTGCATTTTCCTATTCGGCATTTTAAGTGATATCTGACTGTCTAATTAGCTTTATTAACATATGTGTAAGTTTTTGCAACACTAAAATCATTCCAACCTGGAAGCAGTTGATCATCACGTTGACTTTATTTCTTCTTCTTCTGTTACTGTCATAGACCTCGATCCAACCATACTTACTCATCGTCAATCGTACATTAACTAATCAACTGTCTATTTTCACATGCAACTTTCTCATCTAACTCGTACCTTCCTTCCAATATATATAAATACGTGCAATGAAGATGTGAGGAGACATATACAGGTGTCGAAATATAAACATACACACGATAAAGCAAAACGGCAAGAAAACGAATTCACATTTTTTCAGAGCGCCACATACAGAACCTGAATGTGAATTATGTGATGGCGAGCGACATGCTATCCCATTTGAGTTTATATGATAATGCAGAGTTGCATGAACTTGCATGCCCACAAATATTCGGGATTATGAGGCATCAGAAGAAGCGACTCTATTATTCATTGTTTTGCGAGCACCCATATTTCATTTCCTTGGTTTTTGATGTGAAGACATCAGGGGAAGTTGCTGGTTGCTTTTGCTACCATGCAGAAATGAGAATGACAATCAACTTCATGATCAGTCAGGTTTAAGGGTTCCCGTCTAGTTGTGGATTTCTCGGTCGGTTCTTCATTTAACTTACCTTTCATTTGTGAGGTTTTAGGGCCTGCTCTTTTCTTTTATAATCCACTACAGAAACTTATTGAAAAGACTGAAGAGTTTCTTTGAAAAGAAAAAGGGCATCATGGAAAGCATGGTGGATCTTTTTGAGATGCATCAGGCAGCTGAGCGTATATTATCATATAATTGATGACCATGATTTTGGATCAAGTAAATTCGTGGGGGAAAAAGACTGCGTCACTTGCTAACTATTTCTTCCTATGGTTCAGCTTATCAGACATACTATGTTTTAAACTCGATTTCGAACTTTTCATATTGCTCATCGTATCAAGATTATCGCTATAGGTACATGCCATGGAAAATAACAGAACTAATTATCTAGACCTAAACACACATAGTTAAGATAGTGAAACATTAATTGGCCCATACATATGCATTTGTTGTCCAATAAGAACCGTTTCTCATGAATATTAATTAAAAACAAAGGAGTGAAGATTATAAACTAAACAAGTGCTATTCATATAACTATATTTACCTGCAACATTTAGTGCAAATGTGTGCACCGCGAAAAAGAGGAAAAGGAGGATCGTCTTCAGATAAAACATAACTCCTCTCTTTCCACTGTGACCAAATATAAATAAAGACTTTTTAAGGCATTGTGTAAGTTAGAATTGTTTAGTTGGTATATTTATTTACTTCTGTAAAGCTCTTTTATAAAGAATACAGCTTGATCTTTCCTAGGTATTCTGCTGTTAGGAGTTTTATATCATACGTATCCATCACTCTTTCCCGCTAGCTCTGTCCTTGGTAACAATGGCAAGAACTCATTTTCTTTTCTTTTCTTTTCTTTTCTTTTCTTTTCTTTTCTTTTGTGAGGAAACAGAGCTTTATTAGTACTTAGGAGGTTCATTACAAACAGATGCAATGAATTTTTTCAGTACTAATCACAACTGCGATACACCTACCTTTTCCTGCTACATAAATTTTCGCTCATGTGTTTTAATTTCATCCTATTTAGTACTAGGTTTATAAGACCAAGGCCGAACCGGCTGCAGACCTCAAATTATAAATGGGACAGGTAAGGAAGGGGAAAAGCCTCTGGGAACCATTGCCTTGAGGTTGAAGGGGCCAGCGTGATCAATATTGACGATGATCGATAGTCATACACCACCAGTGAATCGGATTGGGAAGCACCAGGAAATGTTGACTTGCTACGGCTGCCTGGCAATGATACACCAGCTATGGTGGCTGTGCCTCAGCTCCCATTCTCACATCGTCGCCATTTGCATTTTGAAGGCTCAAGTAAGAGCAACGAGCAATTAAGTAAAATGCGGCGTTTGGACCGGCCGGTCTCATGCCGACGAAAACCCTCGAGGCGACCAGGCGCCTTCCTCCTGACTGCCGCTACCTGCGCTGCTTTACTTAGCGCCCATGCAGCGAATAAGAAGCGATGCACCTCAGCACAAGACCGCGGCCACAATGTAGACGTGACTACCAGGAACCGTGGTCAGCGCACACACATCGAAGATGCTGTCCTTGACCCAGACCTTGATTGTCTCATCAACGAGTACCCCTCCCTTCAAGTTTCCATTCTTTTTGAAAATCAAGGGTAGCTAGCTAGCTACTGACTTCAGGGTGAGTGTGTTATGGGCTCTTTCAGAGCTGAAATGGATCTACGAGAACACGTGCCCTTTACAAGATCAGTGGAGCTGTCATGACTCGTGATAATTACATGTTTACTACCATGTGGTCACGGCAATTGTTTGAGTACCTGTGTATCATGTGTCAATTTTATTGAATGGCACCGATCTAATCATAGTGTACCTCCTATTCAACCATGGATAAACCCAATTTGTCTCCAATGAAAAATCATGAATCCAATAGCTTCCTTTTCCGAGCGCTGTAGTTAATTAATTATTTCCACTGCCATTCCGTGTATATAAATGTGAGACTATGTAGACCGATAGGAGGCTTAAAAAATTTGTAATAGCGAAGAAGAAGCATATCCCAATGCTTGTACATGAGCGATACGCTTCCCATCTAATTTATTTAGCATTGGAGGAATGCAAGATATGCATAAAAATGCTAGGGATTGGGAGGCATTACAGGAAGAAATGGTATGAGTTGGCTCGTCAACGTACGCTTGAAATTTTAGACCGCGTCACACAGATGATGCCGGTTGACATCCCCTGGCAGCGGTTCAATCCTTCCATAAGTTGCAGTCCTGGAGCTGTTCTACGTGGGTACCAGATCAGTAGGCCCATGACGTTCAGGTTTCTTGACGCCAGCTAACCGGTAACTGCACATGAGGCTGAATAATTCCACTATTTTATCCTTTTGTTATTAGTTGAAATGTAACAGGAATGTTTGCACTTCGATCCTCATTGCCAGAAGTTCGTGGACTTCTGTAAAATCTTTGTGTTCAATTTAGATGATAAATTACAAATATGTTGATTTAATTACAGAAAGAGTTCATTTGTTTATGCATGATGCCACATGGACTTGGTCAACAAATAGAACAAAGACGAATTGTGCTTTGAATCATGGGAGCTAAATTTGCGTGCTCAGTTGTAGGACTTCCTCTGTACAGTTGCTGCGCCGGCAAGTTCCACGACTTGTTGAGGTGTGTCTCTACGGAAGATGGTATTCGATTGCTACATGATATACACGGTGGGATCTGCGGTGCACATGCGGCTTATCGCACTCTCATCGGCAAAGCATTCAGGCACGGATTCTACTGGCCCACGGCGAAGCAGGACGCTATTCACCTCGTGCAGACATGTAAGTCCTGTCAATTCTTCAGTAGGCAAAGTACAAGGCATGCTCAAGAGTTGCATACAATTCCAATTACATGGCCTTTTGCTATCTGGGGGGTCGACATATTGGGACCGTTTCCTAAAGCCAAAGGAGGGTATAAATTCTTATACGTCGCCATTGACACTTTCACCAAGTGGATCGAGGCAGAGGCGGTCGTGAACATCACTGAGGTTGCTTCTGTCAAGTTCATGAGGAGTATAGTCACAAGGTTCGGAGTTCCCAGAAAGCTGATATCAGACAATGGTCGCCAGTTCATCGGTCGCCGGTTTGAAAAATTTTGTGCTGATCATGGTATAATTCACCCGACATCTTCGGTGGCTCATGCTCAAACCAATGGTGCTGTTGAGCGAGCCAACAGGATCCTTATGAAGGGGATGCGTGCACGAGTCTACGAGAAGCTAGCAGCTAAAGGCAAGAATTGGATCGAAGAGTTACCGACAGTTCTGTGGTCAGCACGAACATCTACAAGTCGGGCTACAAAGGAAACTCCGTTCTTCCTAGTCTACGGCGCTGATGCAGTCCTACCACCCGAGATTCACTTGGGGGCTCATCGGGTCACCAATTTCTATGAAGACGACCAGCAAATCTCTCGAGAGGTTGATCTACTGCTCCTCGAAGAAGAACGCAACACAGCACTCCATAATGTGGAACATTATCAGGAGATTCTGAAGAAGCAGTACAGTCGCAAAGTGGTTCGGTCGACATTTAGATGTGGGAGATCTGGTGATCAAAAAGGATATAAAAACCAGGATAAGCACAAGTTGTCTTCTCCATGGGAAGGACCATACATCGTAGTTGAAGATGCTGGACTGGGGGCTTATATCTTAGCCCACATGATGGTGATATATTGCCCGGAACATGGAACACTGATCAGCTTAGAAAGTTTTATGTGTAATCCATTGTTTGATGAATAAAGCGTGTTCAGTTTCTTCCTCTACTGTGCAAGATCCCAAAGGCTAATCTAGGTCGGTCTACTAGTTTGGCTGATGTCTTAGCCACATGAGGGTTATAAGGCATCGGTACGAACAGCCTCTTCAGGCAAGATTGGTCATAAGGCTTAGCCACACTGTGGTTCATAAGTTAATTGACCCCCATGATGTTCTAGCGAGGGACCCTTAGCCCATGAGGTTAATAAGCGGCTCTCCCTAGGCCGGTTGCACGATCAACCACCCAACAGACTGCAAGTCTTATGCCATATGGTGCTACATGATAGCTTGGCCAATGGTTCATAAGTTTCGTAAGTCTCCCCAAGTGTCTGCAGTAAGAGCCTTAGCTATCGAGTTATAAGTGCCAACTTCAGACCACGTTGCAAGATCAACACCCCCATTACTTAGCTTGAAACATAACTTGCCATGCGCAAAGTCCAATGTTATACAGCTATTATGAGTTCCAGATATGGAGCAACTTCAGAAACTTCGTTCAAACGTAGCTTGTCACAGGCAAAGCTAAGCGTCACTGAATTAATACGCCTTCTTCTCTGTGATTTAGATCGTGCATATTAGTGGTAATGCTTTCCTGCATACAGTTACAACTGTATTCAAAAAAGCAGGGGGCTGGGCTGCTATGCATATCTAAATCAAATTAACAGGAGCCTGAGCTCCAATTTTGCATCAAAATATTGTCTGATTACAGGGCTTTACACATAATTCAGGGCCTCTCCTCATCAGAAGGAGATACATCCAAGTTCAAGTCCATGATGAACTTGTCGGCTGATTCCATCAGACCGTCAACAAGTGCATCACGTTCACCTATACTACAAGTAAAGCCTTGCTCTACAACCTTCACATCCAATTCAGGATGACGATTCTTCAAAGCAGCCAAAGCAAAGGCACAGCCATTGACTAAACTATCAGCAACCTCGTCAGCAAGTTTGGCCTTCTCTGCGGACAGGATCTTGTTGGCCTCTTCAGCTTCTTCACCTCGCCTGCAGAGTTTGGATCACTTGGGTCTTGGCTGTGTTCTCGGTGCGTAGGGTTTCATTTT
Source organism: Eragrostis nindensis (assembly GCA_012490785.1). NCBI lineage: Eukaryota > Viridiplantae > Streptophyta > Magnoliopsida > Poales > Poaceae > Eragrostis > Eragrostis nindensis. The sequence continues at coordinate 63,386 of JAAXCT010001539.1, read as the reverse complement.
TGGAGCTCAAATCTACAACAGAAGATATTAGATTACTTCAGGGGTATGCAGAAGGCAAAGAGTAAACAGCATATGACAGGAAGAATTACCCTCTGCTGTTTTCGATAAAGCATCTCTTTCCACACGCAGATCCTTGAGGTACTCCTTATGTTCAGCCTTTAGATCTGTGATCTCCCTGGCATGAGCTTCATTTGCTTCGTCATGGGTTTTGTTCAAAGCGATGAGAGCCGCTTCGAGTTCTCGAATCCTATCATCTTTCCCAGATGAAGCATAGGCAGCCTCAACATCAGAAAGTTTCTTCTGAAGAGCGGCAAGTTCTCCATCCTTCTGTTTGATCCTGTCAGTAAGGCGCTTGCAAGTTCGCAAATGCCACTGCCTGGCAGCGACAACCTCCTGGCTCAGCTTGTCAAACACTAAGCTCTCCCCAACTGTCCCGGATGTGGAAACAGAAACAGTTAGGGCCTGTTCGGGCGCTGATTGTACGATCGGGGCCGGAGGGTTGACAGCAGGAGCAGGTTCAACAGAAGAAGATGGAACACTACAGCATGATCACATATCAGAAGATCGGATGAAAATGTTTCAAACAGCAAGGGAATTTAGCAAGAATACTCACGAAGTATACCTCTTGGTGCGGAAGCGTCTTCTCTTGGCAGCAGGGCTAGAAGCAGATGTCGCCTGGGAAGACAAGACTGAGAGATTTTGGAAAATCCTTTAAAGAGACTGCCGAAAACTATTTCGATGGGTACCTGATCGCCGGTACGAGGATTGGCGACGCGAGTTGGAGGCAGTTCAGGGACATCGGGAGCAACAGCTGCTGGAGCTGATGGAGCTGCTAGAGCTGCTGAGGCTGCTCGAGCTGTTGGAGCTGCAGGAGTAGCTGTTCGGAAGCGCTTGCGAGTCGTTGTCTTTGACTTCGCCCCAGCTGGGGGCTTCGAAGACCGACGGCAGGCGGAGGAGGACTAGTGGCTTCGACACCCACCGGAGCATTACCGGACGTGGGATCGGTTAGCTGGTCCAGCCCCTTCAGCTTCTCCTGGTGCCTCAGACTGTTCGACAGCAGCAATAGCAGCCACTTTTCGCTCAAGAGAGCTGGTAGCATCATCGGCAACGGCAGTATCCTCCTCCCGATCACCGTTGTTTTCTTCGTCACTATCCCGATGACTATATCAACATCAGGTTGGACATCGTCGGGGCCGGGTTCATAAAGGTTCTGTAGAACACAAGATTAGTATGGCAGAAAATATATCTTCAAGTAAATCGAGGCGATCTACGGTCAACATACCTCGGGAGGTGGATTTCTGCACTGTGAGGAAGAGGCACTGTCGAAGGCTTGGCCTTCGGTCCAGTACCCATGATATCATACACTCTCTGGAAGACATCGTCTTCTGAGAGTTCGAAGCTGTAAAGGAGAGAAAAAGATGACATGCTTATCAAACAGAAATCAGATATCAAGTATATACTGATATGTTGATGAGTGATGAACATCTACCTCCAACTGGTAGCCAATTAGGTTCGCCAGGACCTGTATAATGCATAGCCAGAGGATCACGCTTTTGAAGAGGGAAGATGCGTCTTCGGATGAATTCTTCCACAACATGTTCTCCTCTCAAGCCCAATTTGATCAATTCATTGACCCTGGCTATCATCTTATTCAATCGAGGAACATAGGTCGGAAGACCCTTGTCCCACTTCTCATGGTTCGGCATTAAGCCGTCAAGCTTGATTGCATTATTCTTCTTCTCCATGTCCAAGATCAGATATCTGGTGACGTATCCGCTCCAGGAAGACTTATACTGATACGGGATGAATTCAGATTTGTTCCTCAGTACGAAGCCTACTGAAAACACCATCATCTGACCCTTGTAATACCGGGGCTGGTGATAATGGCGCCACAGATTCAAGCAGGGGGCTACGCCCAACCAACATTCACACAAGATGGTAAACATGCTAAGCATCATCACAGCATTGGGTTTGAGTTGAACAATCTCGATATGGTAAAATCTACAGATTTGCTCAAGAAACTTAGAAGGCGGAAGGTTGAAACCACACATGAGATGAGCCTCAAATACCGGGATTTCCGTGGTGTTGCAATGATGGTACTCCTCTTCGCCGGTGTTCCGACGAGTCAAGAAAGCCGAGATCATTCCCTTTTCTCCAGTTCATCCAAATACTCCAGGGAAAGAGAGGATTTCTTCCAGTATTCCTGGAGATTCGGGATTTCTCCCTTCTTCATCTTCTGCTGCGCCTGGGTGAGAGAAATGTTGGAGTCGTGGGAGTCGGAGGATCGATTCTCGTTGGGATTGCCGGAGATTGTGGCGGACGAGGATGCGGCGGCCATGTGAAATGTTTAGGGTTTGAGGAAATGGAAAAGAGTGCAGACTAAAGGATGGAGGAAAAAGAATACGGCGTGAAGGGCTTAAGTAAAACCCGGCGTGACGGTTCGCCTCCCCATAAATGCGGGATTTCCCTTCCTTAGGTTACGTGCGGAATATACCGAGGTGATGCTCTTTTCTGTTATTAAAATAATGCGTTTGGATTTGCGCTCTGTTTTTGGAAGGATAACTACCTGGTTGTGAGGTAAGAAGTTGGAGTATTTTCGGGATCAATTGCTCCGAATAATTAACAATGTACGATTAACAATCTGGATCGAAAAGAGCCTTCGGTGCGTGAAAAACGTGTTAAGTACTACTCCCGAAGAGTTCTCGACCAAGTGATCTGTTAATTGCTACGAAGACTCATTTCATCGAGACACATCGGAGAAGCTAAGCTCAGTTATTTCGAAGACTCATACAAGGTCCATTGTCAAGAGAAAAAAGAGAAGCCAACATCACAGATACAATATCATTCAGAAACTATAATCTTGGATGAAGGCAGCCCTTGATGTGTCTAAGGACGCGTCCCAGGACAACCTCAAGAAGGCCTACCGGGAGGTAGCCAGAAGATATTACAAGCAAGACATGCAGAAAACTATCTAGGTTCTGCTCTCCGACCTGCTTGACAGAAGAATAAAACAGGAGAAGAAGAAAAAACAAGAAAACCTAGGCTACTGCAGAGAGGATGGCATGATAGCCATCCCCTTATCCCTAGTTCCGCCGATCATCGGCATCTTCAGGGGCTGCAACAGCAGCATCAGCATCAACCTCGTCCTCCTCATATGTGATGAGGGGAGAAGAGGCTTCGGCAGCAGCAGCGGCAGAGCCCGCACCTACGCCGCCTTCACCATAAGTATGAGCGGGAGGGGCACCTCGGTGGTGGAGAGGGTAGAACCCTCGTTCAATGCCATGACCGGGTTGATGACCCCGGTAGGAAGGAGAAGATTTTCTGCGGCGACGGGAATGGAGCCACCCGCCTGACTGGATCCGGCTTGAGCGCTCGTCCAGGGAGCCCAGCCAGGATTGTACAGGACCATGGCTTTCTTCTTGGCCGGCTCGTCGTCGTCGCTGTTGTCGTCGTTGTCGTCGCCGTCGTCGCTGTCGGAGTCGTCGAGGAGGATGGGTTTGGCGTCCGCCGGAATCCCGCGTGGTCCCTTGTTCAGGGCGACGTGGAGGCGGCGCGCGAACTCTTCATCTCCCGCCGTGTCCGCCTCTAGGTCTACGACCTGAGATGGATCTGGAGGGGGACTCGGAGGAGGGAGCCCGTAATCTTCCGCGGAGAGCGGAGGAGGAGCAGCAGCAACCGGCGGTGGAGCGCCGGCGGGATGCGCGGAGGAGGATCCCGACCCGCCGGCGAGCTCGTCGTCGAACCACTTCATGAATTGTGGAGTGGTGGGTCTTTTCTTGCCCATGGTGGATGGTGGATGCGAAAGTGATACTTGGGGGCTCCGCCGTCCTAATCATTTATAGCCAAAAGGTGGCCTTTTGGAAACTGAAAGGTCAAGTGCAGATTGGATTTTTATGTTTCTTCCTGGGAAACCGCGCGGCGACGCGGGGAATCCAGGGGGAACCTTGGTGGGCCTAACTTGAAGAATAAAGACAAGAAGTTGAAGGGTCACGTCAAGGTCTTTTCATACTCTGAAGCAGAATCAATGCCATGGCTGGACCAAGAAAAAGGGATAAGGATGGGAATTGTTTACTATTTTCTCTGAACTCCCTGGATTGACGGTCCTCTTAAAGACCAGGTGTTGATAAATTTATTTAAAGGAAAGGTTATTCCGATCACTCAATGCGGTTGCTGTGGTTCCGAAGACTCGGTTCTCTCAGTTGCCCCGAAGACTCGGTTCTCTCGGTCGCTCCGAAGACTCGGTTGAGTCAGTTGCCCCGAAGACCTGTGCGTTCAGTTATTCCGAAGACCAGGTTCGGTGAACTGTTCCGATAACTCAAGGTTCGAAGACAAGAATATCTGAAGTATGTGTGCTCAGTGAAGAACATATCCCTGGTCAGAAGTTCGTATGAAGACAGGATTTCTTCGTATCAGAGACGAATCGGCCAAGGGACATGTTCGGGGGCTTATGTCGTAACCCATATTTTCAGATATTTCCGAAGACTTAGTTTGGTATTTTCGAAGACTTGTCTCGCACGAAAGGAAACTTGTAGATAGACTCTGAATCTGTTACTACAGATCGGAAGTCTTGTAGAACAAGACAAGGACTCCTAGAGGCGGTAACAAGGATTATAAATATACATGTAACCCTCCGATGAGAGGAGAATCGCATTGTACACCATATTCAACACGACATACACTGGACGTAGGGTTATTATCCTTCAGGAGGCCCGAACCAGTATAAAAACTCTCTGTGTGCCCTAGATCGATACCTCGATTGATCGTTGTTCCTCGAACCAAAATATTTGCCGTTCTCTCGATTATCGAGCGACGACAATACTGATTAGGTACTAGCTAGTGGCAGTAACTCACCATCTATACTGGCCTCAAATGAGACACGCCTACTCTTCTGCACGAGCTTTTTCCCGCTTTTGTGTTTCTCGCGCCTCTACTATCCTCTTTAAAGGCTGCATTATGGTCTTACTACTATCTTTGGGTGGGGGTGAAGGAAGTGCTGTGACAAGGTCTCTTCTACTAGTGTAAGAACAGTATATGCGATTGGGAAGCATCAGGGAATGAAATGCTGCCCCCCAAAGCACCTGTTCCTCTGTAACGGCGAACCTCTGTTCCAAATGCTTATGTCTTTCTACAGCAAGTGGGAGATACCGATTGGATACGGAACCAGCGATGTGCTCTGTTCCTTGCTTCCTTGGCGTCCATACTGCAGCGGAGATTTTTACCATCACATTTAGGAATGGAGAATTTGGTGAGTAATTAAGCAAAAGACGAACGGTCAAACGTGAGATCTAGAAGTTAATAAATGCTTACATTTTGGAACGGAGGTAGTAACTATATTTACCTCCAACATTTAGTGCAAATGTGTGCACCGCGAAAAATAGGAAAAAGAGGATCTTCAGATAAAACATAACTCCTCTCTTTCCACTGTGACTAAATGTAAATAAAGACTCTTTTAAGGCATTGTGTAGTTAAGTTAGAATTGTTTAGTTGGTATATTTATTTGCTTCTGTAAGAAGCTCTTTTATAAAGAATACAGCTGTAGTGACCTTTCTCATCAGGTGTTCTGCTGTTAGGAGTCAACATCATACGTGTGCATATCTCTTTCCCGCTCTGTCCTTGGTAACACTGGCAATAACTCATCTTCAGTATACTAATCACAACTGCAACACACCTACTTTTTTATGCAACTCAAAATTCGCTCATGTGTTTTAATTTCATCCAATCTAGTAGGTTTATAAGACCAGGCCGAATCGGCAGCAGAGCACAGATTACAAATGGGAGGGACAGGTAAGGAAGGGGAAAACCCTGGGAACCATTGCCTTGAGATTGAAGGGGCCAACCTGATCAATAATGACAATGATAGCCATACACCAGTGTATCGGATTGGGAAGCACCAGGAAACGTTGATTTGCTACGGATGCCTGCCAATGATAGACAAGCCGTGTAAGCTGTGCATCAGCTCCCGTTGTCACATCGTTGGCGTTTGCATGCAGAAGGATCAAGTAAGAGCGACGAGCACACACGCATGATGCAGCGTTTGGACTGGCCGGTCTCATGCCCACAAAAACCCTCGTGGCGGGCACACCAGGGACCTTCCTCCTGACTGCTGCCATTGGCGCTGCTTTACTTGGCTCCCATGCAGCCATCACGTGAGGAGATTGGGGGAGGCGGGCAGGGGCCAGGCTCCCCCTATGCTCCTTTCATATGCACACATAAATTAACCATGTATTTAGAGAAAATAATGTTTCTGGCTTTCTTTATTAGACAAATATTACTCTTTGCGCCCCTCATAGTCAATTCCTGGCTCCGCCTCTGATTGCGTCGATGGTTAATTAACCATGTATTTAGAGAGAAAAAATAATTTTTGGTCTGCCTCTGATTGCGTCGATGGAGCTTATTGCGGAGCCACAGGATCGGCAAGGATTGTTGGACGTATCTGGGAATTACTTATGTCACGAATCAAAAGCGACTCACCTGAGCACAAGACTGCGCCCACTACCTTAGAAGATGATACTCTCCTCTCATTACCTTCTTTTAATGATGTGCTCACAAATTTTTTTTGAGTAGTTGTGTCATTAAAAAAATTATTGAATGACATCAATCTAACCATAGGGTAACTCATATTCAACCAAAATCCCAATTTATCTCCAATGAAAAAAGTTCATGAATCCAATAGCTTCCTTTTTGCACACTATATTTAATTAATCATTTATTTCTTTTCACCTACATTCCCGTGTATATAAATGTGAAACAATGTAAACCTATAGGAGGAATACGGAATTTGTAATAGCGAAGAAGAAGTGTAGCCCAATGATACAAAATTTGTAACATGGGATGTAATGCAAGATATGCATAAAAATGTTTGGGATTGGGAGGCATTACAGGAAGAGATGGTATGAGATGGATTGTCCATAGCAACATGAGCTTGAAAATTTCAACAGCAGATGTTGCTGGTCGACATTCCTATGTGGTTGTTCGATCCTTCGGAGAAGCTGCAGTCCTGGAGCTGTTCTATGTGGGTACCAGATTAAGCTCATCAAGTTCTGAGAAGATGGAAATCCTAGCTGGAACTATGAATTGCCAAATTGGCTCAATGCTCTTCCCATATCTAGGGCTGCCGATGGATACCACAAGTGATGCGGACTATAGAACTTGATTCGAGGACGAATCATGTTGAAGAGGGGGAGAATGATGCGGATATCCCTATCAGCTACAACAAAGACGATGAAGCTGAGATTAATCATGATTCACATGTTAGGCCGAGGTGTTCAGCAAATTACAACTCCTTTAAACATGATATTTGGAAAGAGAATGAAGTGAAGCTTCCAATGAATCAAATGGCACCAGATTTGATGGCTGCTATGGAAAGCTATGCCAATTTTATTGAGCGGCGTACAATCTGTCCCCAACGACGAGGTATACTTGCTTATAAGAGTTTATGTGTTGCTCAACATGAAAGGAACGTATCCAGATTATCAATGACCTTTCAAGGACGTGGCACACATATATCTCCATGTTATAGACCGAATCAAACAAATCTTGGAAGGAGGAAAGAAGAAAGGAAAGGTTTATTCGTTTCGGTTTTGGTTTCAAGCCACCCTGACAGGCTGGATTAAAAATGCCATAGCCGATGCATACGAAGTCCAATTGAGGCATGTGAGTACTCCATGGAAAGATAATTTGACGTACTTTCAGATGGATGTGGTCCCACAATCAGATTCTACGTGAGGCTGTTGCAGTTTGCAAAACAAGTCGACGGTTTTACAGATTAGTTTCCAGTTTTGAGTCCATGTAATCTTTAGTGTGATTTTACTTTCCTTTTGAGTCATAGAGAGTCTCTACATAGTTTAGAGGTCATGTACACGTGAGGGGGACCAGAATATCAAACATTATGTTTAGTTTTCGTGAGAAATAAACTCAGAAACGTCACCATGTTTCGGTGATCATATCCTGGTCGATTTGTTCCAGAATTTCGATGCTAGAAATTCGTTCTTGTTGAGCAGAGCTTTTTCTGTTGATTTGGTTCTGTTCTTCACTTGATGTGGGCTTGATTATCTCTTGGATCAAGATCACGTGCTGACCTTCAATAGGTCTCACTTCTGGTTCGTGTGATTCGTTGCACGGGTCAGATTGTTATCGACGACAAGTGTTCTCGCTGCTGCTGATTGATTGTACCACGAAAGATCGGGCCATCCAGGGAAGATCGATCTCATCTTGAGCTGCGATCCGTATCATTGATTCGAGGACGAATCAACAAGGCCCTGTGTGGCTGATTTCTTACCAATAGTACAAAGAATTGAACGACGGTTAGTAGGATGTGCACAGTTTCTGACACAGGCAGGTAAACTGGAAATGGCAAATTCATGTCTTTCATCTTTGCCTATTTATGGGATAGCTCTCTTTGGTTCCCAGCAACAGTGATTAATCAAATAAATGTTTATAGAAGACATCTCATTTGGAAGGGATCAGATCTATAGTCTTTCTGATTATTTTTTTCAGCCTTTCTGATTATATTTTCTTTAGCCTAATCTATAGTCTATTAGGTGCAAAGTAAGTAAAGCTGCTCAGCGCCTCTGAAAGATCAAAATAAAAGATATGTATTGCAAATTTTTAGCGGTATAATTTTTTTTGCGTGAACTATTTTGATTTTGCACCTAGTCTATGCCATGAACTAGGCCCCACCTCAATTTTTTTCCATCGAGATTCAAATTTACCTCGCTGTGTGCGATGATATTAATCCCGCACAAGGACAAGGTTCAATCGAAATCAAGCAACCACACAACGTCTAGCGACGACGGCGACAGGTAGGGTGGGAAGGTGGCTAGGCTTCTGGGCTGGCGTCTATCTTCTCGACAACGTTCTCATGTGGGCAGCCGGCGTCAAGACAGACCGCGTGACAAGTTTACCGTTCACACTCGGCTCTGTCGTTGTATAGTTCAGCCCCCTTACTATTTCTGTCTGGATCCGCCACTGCAGAAGAGGACAAGATGCTATAATTTGAGGGCGCTTATAGATAAGACTTCAGGTTAATGGCCGCAAGAGAGTCTGCACGTTGTTGGACGGTGATCTGTAATCGATCAGCCTCCTCGACCGATTCAACACGCATCACAAGCTCAAAGCTTCACCTAGCTTGGACTAGCACCAGCTGATGAGAGGCAGCGAACAGCCAACGCTTGGCTGTCCGTACGCGCCATTGTCCATCTCGATCGTCCACGCCCGTATGGCCGCTTCCTAGGGACATACCATGTCGTTTTATAACCATTTCATTTAAGCCGGAAAAAGAAATCGCAAAACCATTTCATCCTTTACATTAGGATGATTCCTCCTCGGTGGGAGAGGGAAAAATTCTTTTTAAGGTCATTTCAGGCTAATGACATCTTTCTTTCTTTTTTGACACGTATTGACTTGACATCTTTCATGGAACGCAACTGAAAAGAAATTAAGGCCCGAGGCGGCATCCGCTTCTTGGGCCTTAGTTTTACAAGACCAAAAATAAGGCCTGTATCCCATCTGGCCTGGCCCATCTACCTACCCACGACCCACCCGGTGCGACCCAGACGATTCACACACTCGCTCGGCCGCTCCGCTGGAACGAGGAAAGAGATCCATCGATTGATTCCCCACACTCTACCCGGAGGCGGCGAATCGCGAGCAGGAGAGGATGAAGACGTTCGATCCGTGGCCGGTCTTCTTCCGCCGGGAGTGGAGCCGCAACTGGCCCTTCCTGACCGGATTCGCCGTCACCGGCTACCTCATCGTCAAGATGACGGCCAACTTCACCGAGGAGGACCTCAAGAACTCCAAGTTCGTCCAGGAGCACAAGAAGCACTGATGAGGTCGCCATCTTCTCCCCCGCCTGCATCTCCATCTGTCCCAACCTATCTCAGCGGCAGTTTGGGTTGTCGCTCGAGCCTATTTAGTGTTCCGTTACAGATTGATTGAAGCTGCTCCGCTAATTGTTGCTGTGAAACGTTTCTTTTTGGCCCGTAATGAGAGTGTCGTTTTGAGGGAAACGATGAATTCTTATCGCTCTTAGGGTAGGTTGATTTCACATTTCCTCTAGTTGTTAGTTTACCCCCTTCTGCGATGTTTGCGGTAATCGTTGAGGTAATTGCTTCTGCTGATCTGATTGATCTGAAGGAATATGCGAGGAGCAACCTATCAGTTCAATATGAGAGATACGAGCAACCTATTAGGTTATTGGAAATTTTTCTCTGCCATTCTTATTCAAACAAGTGACTTTTGTAACATCTATTGCGAAATATATGTTCTTTGCAACAGCAGTCTATGCGGTATCTGTGTTAGTGTCATATTTGCACTGCACACAGTTTAGACTATTGAGTCTCACTTCTGATGGCCTCAACACAAGAGGATAGCCCTTGACGATGTGGGCTGATGTCTCATTATCGTTTCCAAGGGCATAGTTTAATAGGTACGGTAAATGTTTATCCAATTAGTTTTTTATTTTTTGTGTTGTAGACTTGTAGTGCTATAATTTGTTTGACGAGTGAAAAATTTCAAAGGTTGACTCTAGCATTGGGATGGAATTGTTGCCCCTGACCACTTTTTGTGTTTTAGCTAACATCGACAGTATTAGAATTCTAACATACACCGAGCATTAGCATTAGATGATTGTTAAGGTCCTTGAGGACATGTGGAGGATCAAAGCCATTACTCATGTCATGTTCTTGCGCAGTAATTGTACATAAGTGTAGCCACTGGACCCTGATTTATGATCTCAAATTTTTTGTCTCAACTCAAGGAGTTCTTGCGGATGTAGAAAAGTTTAGCCGTGGCAATACTGAACGTTGTTTGAGTTATCAACGCTATTGGTCTCAAGGAATTCCGTCTTTCTCTGTGTAAAAACCTGCAAGAGTCTCCAATGTTTATCACTGATTTACTGCTAAAAGCGACATTTAACACTAATTGTGCTTATATTCATGGCCTCTTGTGTCTTTGGGGGTATTAGGTTCCATTACATTCACATGTTACATTCTTCTAGTGATATGAAATCCAAGTGCGTAATGCATACTGTATGCCCCTGCAGGTGAAGAGCAGCTGATTTCCTTTGGAGTTGCCCCTGTCGCCTACGTGGCCAGTCAGCTCTGTTATGCTGCTTGAAGCTTGAATGAAATTAGGCCCACGTTTTCTCTTCTTTTCAAATGTGTGCACTTTATGCTTCATTTTTAATGTAGTAATAAGTAGCAAATGAATTGTTGGACCAAAAAAATCAGTCCATTTATGACACTTGAAGTCTGATTCAGCTTTCCTGACTTCATATCAATCTGGAATATCGTTTTATATGTGTGCAAATGAAAATATCTGATGTTTGGTGTTACCATTTAGCTGTCTTTAGGTCTCATCTGTATATTTTTGGGGGGATTTATTCCAGTCTCTTTAGATTGGTGGGGAAAACAAAGTAAACTCCATTCTTTAGCGCTCTTTTGTTCACATATTTTTGGGGACATAGACCGGTTGATGTTGACAGGTTCAAATCAACAAAATTCTCATCCTGAAAAGTTGACCGTTGCCTATATATGTTTAATATATTCAATGATTTAAAGGTATTTTTATTCTTAGTTCACCATCTCTCAGCATTATTAAGTTTACCCAATTTTAGCATGTTGCTGAGGTGATTGGACTTTGACGCACGCAGCACTGAATTACCTTTGATATTTACTGAACGGCAATCATGAAAATTGAGGATGATGAAAGGTTGACAAGCCTACTCGCCAGATGGAGAGCGTCAATGAGAAAGGAACAAGGGGTATCAAGATCAATCATGAAGCGGGTCAGTCTAACAGCTCATAATTGACAGGGGGAATATGCATGTTGCGAAACCAAAGTACACCAGGAGCACATGGTCATAAAAGAAAAAACATGATCAACAGCACTTCATAGATGGAAATCAAAGAGAATAGAGACAGAGTATTCTGAACTATAGATGTTAAACTTTCATGCTTGTATGTTCTCAGGTGTATTAGTTGTTAGTTTTATAGATAATGTCCAGGTAGTAATGACAATAACTCGTATTCTGTACTGACCTCAAATGCCAAAAACCTACTCTTCAGCACCAATTTATCTGTGTTTGTGCTTCCTACCCTCTATGTGGCCTATAAAAGGCTGACGAGTTTGCAGCAGAGAGCGGATCAGTGAGAGAACGTACTACTATGTTCTATCTATAGGTTGGGTTGTTTTGGAAGCTCTAATGGGGGCTGTGATATGTTTGTAGATTAGCAATATGAGATCGGGAGGCATCAGGAAACGAAATGCTAGCTCACCCCGACTACATGAAACAATGGGTCAATGGTCCTGAGTTTTTATTCTTTTGTGGAGGCAAAGGAAAACCTGGTGCAGTGACCGACCCAGAACGCGTTGCGTGAAACCTTTCGTGCAAGGTGTCCCATTGTTTCTTGTTGGCCATACAGCAACATAGCATTGTACTACCAATATATAGCGCTCATCCTCTCTTCCTATTGTATTCAGTCATTGGAACAAGCTGTGACCGTTAAGGTACTGTCTATGATCAAGCGAAGGAACAGATTTGAGTGAATTGCAGACTGAGCCAAAAATAATCCTGAACAGAATGGACAGCTGCAAACTTGTGAGTTGTCCGGTCTCTTGCTTGGTTGACTGTATTCGGCCTAGGCAGAATCCAAAAGGTTTTAACCAACGGTGCGTGGACTTTACAATAGTGCATCAGCGAACTACTTCTGGTTGTACATTTTTCTTATGTACTGGAACTATTCGGAATTTGTTCCATTGATGTCCATACAGCACGATACTTGACGCCCAGCCCACAAATGCTGACTACCATCAATTCAACACTGAACAGGAGGGCTCTCTTCATGCAGAATGCCTTCATCCCATGGCTTCAGACCAAGCGAATTCTGACATCTTTGTGTTTCCAAACATACACGGTTCCATCACATGAACATAGCCCAGTGTAATATGTCTGTAAAGTAAATAAAAATTTAACATTGTGCACATCAGCCTAAATTTTGTGTGAAATATAAATCCCAGGCACTGTTATAAACACTGAACGCCATGGAGGCAGAACTGGTTTCTGGGTGAATTGCAGAACAAGCAAAAAATAATCCTAAACAAAATGAATATTACAACACGATTGCATGACAGCTGCAATCTGTGAGCTGTTCAGTCTATGTATACTCTCTGCAGGGAGATCACATAGGGCACCAGCACCAGGTGGCCCCAAAAAGGGTTAACCTGCAGAGAGCGGCCTTTACAATGGTGCATCAGCAGACTACATTCTTGTACATTTTTAGTTGTTGGCACATACACAACTACCCTTATACAACATCACATCCAAAAAAAAATGAACTTGCTGGAAGGGACCAAAAAGATAATAGGCAACCGGTCCCTGCAAACGTCGTGCAACGAAAAAATCCAGGGCTCAAAGGGGCCTGCGGCACACCCCTTGAGAACAATGGTCTGATCAAACTTCCTAAAATCGCAATTGCTGGCCACGACTTACTGTCCCTTGCTTGCTAGCCTCCTCTTGTACCGCTTGAGCACGGAAGCCAGGTTCTCCTTGCCTTTAGGAAAGGCCACATCTCCCGCTGCTGTGCCGCTCCTGCCCTTGCGGCCTGAGACTGCGGTCTCCACATCCTTAATCATCTCCAGAACCACGGCAGCAGTCGTAAAGGTACCTCGGATAGGCATGGGAATGGCACCCCTGGTCGGTAGCCCACTGCGTGGCGGACTGCTGAGCACTCTAATGTCTTTCTGAAGGCATGCACAAATTGTCAGAGCATTCCGAGGCTTGGAGAATGCAGGATCTAAGATTCCCTGCATTACATTAATAATGACAAAAGAGTCAGTAAAATCAGCCTTACACAGCACTAATGAACTACTGCAAGTATGCAACTAAGTTTTGATTCAGGATTACAGCAACTGACCTGAAGACGGTTAAGAACATAAGTGTACTTGCCCCAAAGTTCTGGTCTACTTTCAACAAGAGACATATCTAGCACCCGGCGGATGCACCAGACACCGAAACTAACAACAAGGGAGGCGCGCCAAACGCAGTCCTCACCGCAGTTTGGCAGTGTCCGCATGTACTGGATGTCCGCCTGATCGGAAGATGGTTGCTGGAAGTCACCTTGCAGTAGTTGATTCTCAGTAGTTGCTTGCAGTGACAGCCTCTCTGCTGCAGCAACCCTGTCAATTAGATCTTCATCACAGCCACCATTTTGCTTGAACAGCCACCCTGATCCCTCCAGCTTTAGGAGCTTCATAATGCAAAATCTGAGGGACTGGAGAAGCTTCGTTTCAGATTCCTTGTAAGAGAAATCATCATTCTTCATGCCGACCGATCTGCCTGAAATATTGAAATCACCTTTACTGAGCTCTGCACTTGACACACCAAACAACTGCTCAAATGGTTGCTTAGCCCAAAGGGATCTAGTAGTTTGGTTCATGCTCGACTGCGCCAAGAAGATATCACTCTGGAGCTTAGGAGGAGAAAGCTCATCAAATGATAGTGGAGCTGCTGGCCTGGCTATTGAGTTCCCATATTGAGATCTATCTGATGCAAGCCTGCTAAGGTACGACTGGGGTCCAGTGGCACCACCCAACTTTGCTTCATTCAACAGTGCAGTTCTGCTAGCAGCAATTAGTGCAGATATGTCAGGTGAGCTGTGGTACTTCTTTGAGTAAGCAGATGAACCAGCACTTTCACTCCCATCAAGATCGGAAGGGTCATAATAGGGTCCTTCTGGCATCATTGAGCCTATGCGCGATGTTGCTGCCATCTGCGGAGTAGCACCCAGTGAAGCAAGCAGATTCTGGTTGCGAGCATGAATCATTGAATCAGCATAGGTTGGCGCAGCAGGTGCAGATGATTTTGGAAGCCGTTGTGGATCTAGTGCCATGCTAGAGTAAGGATTTCGACTGGCATTCATTTGTTTCAGGTAAGATGCGAGCTGATACCCATGAATTGTTGCAGGCTGGTAGAATTGATTGTTGTCCGAGTAAGATGCTGCACCAAAATTCGAATTTAGTCTTGCACTTTGCTCAAGCAGGCTGTTGCTTGAACCCTGCATCTGTGTGTTTGGTAACTGCAAGCCCTGAGACCAGTTTGACGACCCCATGCTCGTGCCCCTCTGAAGCCCATATGCCATGTCCAAGTTTGACATGTCATTTTTAGGGGACATGAGGTCCCTTGAGCTTGACATGAAAGCTGACCCTCGCATAGTGTCTCTCAACAGCGGGCTCTTTGGGACTTCGGTAGGTTGTTTATCCGTTCTTGTAGCTGAGCTAGGTGCTCTAAGGTCTAGCCCAAGTAAGATATCAAACTTTTTAGTGCTAGCTTCTTGAGTGAGTTTACCATGGTAATCAAAGAGATGCCCCCAGAACTCATCAAGAATGGCGGCTAGCTGCCTTCTTGCTGCACGGCCCAAACCGGATAACCTCGAGAGACTCCCATTGCCATTGCTTGCATCTGAGCCTTTCCCCCTGCTGAAGGTAAGGGATGGTGGGCCATCATCAGATGCACAAGGAGGGTCGCTACCAACAATTAACTTTTCAGACTCTAAAACATGTGGATCTTCCTTGTCCTTCTCTGCCATAACATCTGCTTCAACCAAAACATCCCTTTCAGTAGTGCTCCTAGAGTCCACACTTTCTCCTTTGCTTTCCTCTATCACAGTCGAAGTAGAAACCTCCAAAGGCTCTGGCCAGTTGACTGCAACTACTGATTTTGACTCCTCTGGAGTAAATGATGGAGAGGGGCAGGTTTCAGGAACGGTGGAAACATAGGTATTAGATTGTAGGGACTCGTGATCAGATTCTACAGCAGTGTCAGAAGTATCAACATATTCTTCCATGGCTGATTTTGAATTACTGTCAGATAGAGCCCTGGGAGAAGGCTCAACATCTGATCTCTGATCCTCTTCATATGTAGTGTTGTCCAGTTTAGCTTCTTCCCTTCCTGGAGGAGTATTCATGAGTTCTCGCTGAGAAGGTGCAAACCATTCCTGGGATTCAGCTTCGCGACTTCCTGATTTTAATGGAGTAACAGCTATGTACAGTGAAAAGGCAACAGATCCACAAGCAACCAGAAGGAGAACATTATATGGGAGCACAATGGGACTTCCAGTGTTCCCTTTCAGATTGTTTATCCAACCACTGTCACCAAACAACATTTCCGCCACAAATATGATATTTGAAAATAGCATAAGGAGAAATGCAAGAAAAGACAATATCTCCAGATGCAAAGACACTCTATGGGCACCCATTATTGCTCTTGATGAAGCAATACGAAAAAGAGGGATGACTGATGATGGAAGAAGTGTGGCCTGAACAATCTGGCAGATGATTAATAATTGGTATATCCCTTCGGCACCGGCAACCTTAGCCCAGTACAGAGCAGGAACTATGGCAAAACCTTTCAGCAGAATATGATGCCCCAAAATTGGAAGGTTTATCCCAAACAAATGCTGTGATATTACTTGGCTTCCAATAGCAGATGTCAATGAGATGATGTGGCTCGAGAACAAAAGGACCACTAAAAAAATTGTTGGAGCCATAGGGTTTACAAATATCTGCAAAAGTACCCAAGTTTCAGTTTTGCATAAATGAGCAAGTTTGCTACTGAAACAATGTTTGCAGGTACTTAGAACAGAACATGGTGAAAAGTAGGAAACAGAGCTTCTGACCTGGTTCATTAGCTCTACAACATCTTGGAAGGAGAGTAGAAGAGTATTAGTAGATTCAGCTGCTGCAGAATTCACTAAAACATAATTCACAAGAAATATCCCCGTAAAAATGAACAAGATTGAAAAAAGATGGTCATGGAATAGAACGCCAAGACCAACTGCAGAGGACTTTTTCTGACCCTGCAAATAAAAAGTTCGATTATAAAAAATGAAAACTGAGGACAACCAAGTGAAAGCAGTAACAAAGAAACTACTGCTGGTTTCATTTACCAAACCAGTACCTCTGAGCCCTAACACAGGTCCATTTAGTTTTGTCCAAAGTCAAAATTTAGTAGATTTAACAAATGAAATTATATAGGTTAATATGAGATTGATGTTATCAGATTCCTCATGAAAAGTTCTTTCATAATATATACCTCTGGCCACTCACAATAATATTGTTTTTATATAGATATACCTAGCCAACGTGTCATATTGAAGACAATGCCAATGTCCTAAAGGACTTATATTAGGGATCAGAGAAGTAATCAGTATTATACTATTATCCACTGGAAACAAAGTGAAAAGCTACAGGTTCCACAATTCTGAGACCACATATTATATTACCAAACCAAGGACGAAATTTCATGAATTATCAACACCCACCAGTAGTTGGGAGAAGTATATATAGATAAACGACATGCATCCCAGACACCTATCTAGCGGTCGACTGCAACCACATAGTGGAAGTTCATTTGTGTTTGAAAAATCGTATACTGCAGGATCTCACTTCAGTTGAATGCAAAACATTTGAGATCTGATACAGAAACATGATGTTCTAATAGCATAGAGTGTACTCACAATACAAAAACGATTTTCAAGTTGTAACCAGTATTTAATTAAGATGATCAGAAATATAATAGAAATCACCCTTCTTGTCTTTTTTTTATTGAGAAAACACCCTTCTTATCATATATAAAAGATTCAAAACTGTTCTAAACAACGAAAAGAGTCTACGACATGTCAGTGTGCGATTGGGAATCAATTGTCAGTAGACATTGTCCAAAGAAAAGCCCAAATGCTTTAATCAAGCTTACCTGCACAACTGATGAGTGAATGTAAAAGTTGTGTGCCATTATGTTTGCACCAAGAAGTGCCATCAGAGAGTAAGCACTTTCACCACTCAGCTTGGGGAATATTATGTTCGTTGTGAGAGGAATTTGTGGTTGGCTGACCAACAAGCCAAGCACATAGCAAAGAAGAGCAAACCCTGCTATGCAGGCATTTACCGTCCCTGCCATCTTCTTTCCCTACAATAGACACAACTGGTAAGTAACCAACAAACATAAAGCCACATCAGCATATCCATTTTTGTGCAAGTTTCTTAGTTAAAATCGAAAATTACCAGTTGCGATATAGCATATGGTAGCAGATTAGGAACAATTGTTGCAAAGCATATCCCTGTGATGAGATCATCGTACTCAAACAGGAGGTTGAAGCCAAGTGCTATGCCAAAAATCTGGAAATTCAGAGATATAATTATCAGAATGTAGCATATCCAAATCTTGGAGCTGCTCGCAAAATATTTTTGCCAATGTGGACTCCACATTTAAGGTCGCCTGACAGGCTGAGAATTCACAGATTAAACAGACACAGAAAGAGAGAGAACCAAGGAAGTGTGCAAATACCATAGTCAGCTCTGATGTCAACAAGGACAATCCAGCTTGAACACCAAGGAAGATACATGTTGGCTTGCTGTACTCTTGGTGGCAGATCTATGTTTCAAGTGAAAGCATGAAAAAGTTAGCGGATTTGAAGCAATATCATCAACAAGTTACAGAACTGACTGATGTTAAGAAAACAAAGCAGGGATTTTTATAAAGAAAGCTTGAACATGTTTCAAAACGTTGGCCATTGTTCAAGTGGGCTATACACAAAAAAATACTAAGATGAATTTAAAGTTCATTTTCCATCATTTCGAAAAAAAATAATCCTACATCCATTATAACGTTTGCATTATAAAAAGGAAAAGAATTCTGTTTCATATGGTAAGTCCATTGATCCATTTTCTTTATCAACAATGCTGCAGCAGCGGAATATCTTGCAAATGCTTTTCCTACTTCCTAGTGGCCTCAGTTCCCACAGGTTCAGTTCAACATTACAACAACAACAAAGCCTTTTTATCCCAAGCAAGTTGGGTAGGGTAGAGATGAAACTTGCAGGACAAGAGAGGCAAAAACCAACAAGAGACACAAACCAACCAAAAAGGAAAGGGCAAAACAGGGTAAAAAGAGAAAAAACAGAGAAAGAAGAGGGTGAAAAAAGTAAAAGACCAAAGGATTAAGAAGAGGTCCAGTTCAACATCAAATCATCTAAATCATAACGAAATAGAAACAAACATTGACTGAGCTACATCTCAAGAAGAGGCCAGCTAAACCAAGGAACAACTCAGATAAACCGATACCTCTGCAAGATTCTTCCCTGTGACCGTGCCAATGCAGGCAGCAAGGTACTGGAACACAATGGCCGTGAAGTTGAAAAGGAGAGCCAGCAATACAAGATCAAATCCAAACCGAGACCCAGCTTCCACGGCTGCTACCCACTTCCCGAGGTCAATGTAACCTATTGAAATCAGGAGGGCTGCTCCAAGGGCATGGCAAAGATTAGACATACCGCCTCTGGCATCCAGAGATTGCACACTCTGCTGAACATCCGTGACATCCATGGCACGGGAAAAAATAGCTTGCCTTCCTATGCAGCAGCAGCAGATCAGTAGCGAAACACAGCAGCAAAGTGAGAAACAATGAAACCCAAGATCTGGCCTCAGGCAATCCTATTATGATCCATAAACCATCTGATTAAAACCTCCAAAGGGTGAGAGGTGAGACTACTGATCCAAATATCTGCATCGGGACTATCCAGCATTCAGGTGCCACCAGTTCATGCAGCTTCACGGCAAGTGAATTCTTCAAAAGGGTCTTCACAGAAAGCACAGTAATCTTCCGTTTCCTTCTCCAGAAATGTCAGCGTGTAATCCTGAGCAAGCAGTTTATGCACCCCACGAAGGAGGCCTCCCAGCAAGAAAACAGTAACAGATAAAGATTGGAATTTTACCAAGTGTTTATGGATCTTTGTGTCCAACCCTAGCTTGATTCACCTGGAAATAGATCAAAACAACACAATCAGCCACAAGCAACCAAAATCCTTCACGCTAAAAACACTAACCTTAGTAGGACCAAATCAACAACAAAAGGAAACAGAACAGGGAATTGCAGTTACAGGGAGCAACGACCAGAGCTTAAAACAGGCACGCCAAGAACGCATTTTTAGCCCAGCGACAATCAAATCCATCAATTACATCAAAAAATGCATTTCTTTTGCGTGGTGAACTAGGAAAATTCCACAAAAAGCTTCCAGAATCAGAGGCGGACCGAGCAATAGGAAGGTACCTAACGCCAGCAGAGCAGAGAAACCCCTCTCCTCCGAGAGATGAAAATTCCCCCTCCCAATCCCCATATCATCCCTGATTGGGATGAAATCTTCGGGATCGACCCATCACCACTACGTCCAGCCTAAATGTCAACTACAAAAGGAAGGGGGAGGATTTTCTAGAGGATGGCGAGGGAGATCTCGGTTCTCACCTGGGGGGTGGAAGCCGCCGGCGTGCCAGTACTGCGGCGTGCTGATCTCGCTCGACCCCTCGAGCAAGAGGAACTGGGAGGGAGAAAGAACGAGCTGCCTCTGTTCTACGGCTCCCGGAGCAGGGGAGAGAGAGTATTTGAGTCGATGCGGAAGGAACGGAAGGGGATAAGACCTGGCTTCTGAGCTAGTTTGAGAGGCAAATTGATGATTGCTTGGAGTGTACAGTATTTCGTATTTCTTTCGCATCGGCTCCGCCCCGTCTCCTGCTTTGCCCGGCCAGCGTCGCCCGCGCCTGCTCCGCCCGGCCTCAACGCTGGCGAAGTCTTCCTTGGTGGGGCTGGGGGTGAAGACAACCTTGGAGACCTACCGGCTCTCGTAGATCAGCAGCGGGAGCACGATCTCGACGGCGGCGATGGGGCTGAAAAGGACAAACACGATCTGTCACTCGAAGAGCGCGAGCCAGCTGAAGCCGACGCAGCGACTCCAGGAGACGATGACGGTGAGCTCGAATGACCTCCGCGTGGTCAGCGACGCGGCGGCGGGGCACCAGCGCGCGTCGTCGGCGACGAGGAGGAGCACGGGCAAGGGATGCAGGCGCGGCGCTCTCTCACACACACACAAAAACCTCCTAACCGAATTGGAACACGGTAGAACTTGTGCGCGGGTGTTTCAATCTGAGAAAACTTGCAAAAGCAGCTAAAAAAAACAACAAAAATTGGGGGAATTGCAGAGGACGAGCAATGCAACAATCATACCTCCTCCTGCTCCTGGCAATTGGTTCGGTGCTCGGACTAATTAAGGAAAAATTGCAGCTTTTTCCCTGGCCTGGGGCCTCCTTATCTGAGGAGAGGGGAAGCGAGCGCTTTCAGCTTTCAGCTTTCAGCTTGCTCTCTGCTCTTTTCTGCTCTGTTTTCTTTATTTTTTTATTTTTCTTCCTTGGCTTCTTTAGAATTTTTTATTCATTTTGCTTGGGAAGATTCTGCGCTTAGAGTGTGTTTTGTTAGGTGGCTTAGCTAAGCCCTGCATAGAATCCTATCCAGGCCAGCCCAGCCAGGTTTTTGCTATTCAAAATCAAAAAAGAAGCCTGGTTTGGTTGACTGTACTAACTAAGCCTGTCTAGCATTAGTTTTGTTTGGTTTCCTGGCTAGCTTGAGTAGAATCACCATGTACTAGACAGGGTGAGTTTTAACACTCTCACCTCCTTTTCTTCCACAACTCATATTTCTTTGGAGAATATCACTATTTAGCATTTATTAAACTTATTATTTGGCATGTTGATTTGGCCTGTTGATTCCCTCCCCTATGTCAGATTGTTCTTTTCCTGTTGGGTTGTGCAATCGTAAGTCACGAGCTTGGACTTGTTTAGGTTCCTGTTGGGCTAGAGCTCTGTCTTGGCATCTCTGGAAAACCAAAAACAAACTCATTCTGAATCTCTGCTCCTCATTTCCTTCGGCAATCTATCTCAATCCTCTGTAACTGCCAGTACTGTGTGATCTAGAAATGCACAGATTGCAACCGAGCTCTCTTAAATCACCAAACAAAAGCAGAACAACTCTAATCAGATGATGCTGGGAGGAAGTAATAGTCATTCTCAAAAATCACTTCACACACCTCGCTGAAACTGATATCAATTTCAGTAAATCTCACACCCAAACAAGTGCCAAAAAAAACTCAAGTCGAAACTCTGCTAGTTGCTTTTTCAGAAACTGTTGAAATTGCTCCTCCTCTGCCGAATTCCAATCGCGACCTCTATACCAGAATTAATCAGAAGTTTGCGAGGACGAAGGGTACCTGATTCCTCAAGCTCACTACCTCAAAACCAGAATAGATGAGGTAGAATACGGAAATCGGAAGTATACGAGTCGTCATGTTTCTACACCGCCCTACCAAAATCGATCAGAAACTCACCACTTGTAGATTGAAATTTGTTCTACGAAAGTGGCAGAATCAGATGGGATCTACCCGCGCAGGCCGGCGAGGCTCTCGCAGTGCGGCTTGGCCATCGCGGCTGCGGCGCCGCACTTTTCGGGGGCTCGTCGTCGTCGCCGCGCATCCGCCGCTGTTCTTCGTCTTTGTGCTCTTGCTCCGGGCCCTCGGCATGCCTGCTGGTGCCAGTTGCGGAGGAAAGCACCGAAGGTCCCAGCCGTCAGCGTCTTGAACGGGAAGTCAAGTATGCGCGGTGGTTCACTTTGGAGAATGGCGCCGGCGAGGCCACAAGACTTGCGCGTTTCTTGGAGTAATCTGTGCCGGGGAAGCCGAGCCCGGCGGCGGCCACTGGCTCCCACAGGCCCGCCGTCGACGACGCCCATCGCGGCGAGGTTGGAATGTTGGATGAGGTAGGAGAGGTCCGCCTCTTAAGCCGCGCCGCCGCACGGAGGCCGCCGTGGTGGAGGAGGGGGTCTCGTTGACGAGCTTCTCGGTGTGAGGGAGGTGACCAGAAACGTGAGGTGCGCACGGGGCGTGGGAGCCAAGCCTGGCTTAGCGGAAACGGCCGATTCCGGCGTTCCCAGCTAGCCAGGCTAACTGCCCACTTTTGCACTATCAGAGTCTGGTTGCTTTATGGTGCAGGCAACCAAACAACTCAAAAAGCGAAGATTCTGCATAACTAGAGCCTGGTTGGGCTCTTCTGCACAAACCAAACACACCCTTAGTGTGCAGTTTTTGCGGCTCTCACGGGTGGCTGGACTGTGTCTATAGACTGGAGTACCTCATTGTAGAAATGCT
This sequence comes from Eragrostis nindensis, assembly GCA_012490785.1. Classification (NCBI taxonomy): domain Eukaryota; kingdom Viridiplantae; phylum Streptophyta; class Magnoliopsida; order Poales; family Poaceae; genus Eragrostis; species Eragrostis nindensis. The sequence goes on along the minus strand of JAAXCT010001539.1, from coordinate 40,365 downwards.
AGTTTTAATTTGCCTATTCGTCTGATTGTACCAAATACTCATCGAAAAATATAGAAAGGAGGATAATAAAGTAAATGACTTGATTACCAGAAATTTGAATGTTATTTGCAAAAATTGTGAGCATAATAAGAAACAAAACAACAAAATCATTTGCATATAGTGCCTGTTGCTTTCACTGTTTGAGATAACATCAAAGTGTCAACGTGGCATCCCTTCGATTGTGTTGGGCAGTAATGCAGTTGGCGATGGCCACTTTTGGAGGATTGCTTTGTTCGTGGCCTCTGCAAAAGTTATGAGTTCCTTTACCTCTGTTTGTTTCCTGCCATCTAAATTTTAACACTATCACATCAAAAAGAATATTTATATTTAAAAATATTTTGATTAGTTTAATGACAAAACTTTTTCACAGATGGGTGCTAATTGCGAGACGAATCTAATGAGCCTAACTAATCTATTTTTTGCTACAGTGATGCTATAGTAACCATCTTCTAATCGCCACTTAATTATCTTCGTTAGATTCGTCTCGCGAATTAGACGGGGGTTCTGAAATTAGTTTTATAATTTGACTTTGTTTAGTACATATAAATGGTAATATTCTCTTTGATGTGGCCCCTCTAAAATTTAGACTCCTGAAAACGAACACACCATATAATCTGCACATCCGCAGCTGTTAATTAAGCTATTTTATTTATTGGCACTTTGCAGCAATGGTGACTATGTGTAAGTGGTGACGTAGGTATTTTAATTAAGGATTGACATCATAAAATTAGTTGACATGTTTGAGTGATTGACTGCAAGAGATAGTGTAAGGCAAGACACTACCTCATAAACGAAAGAGGTGTTGGCACATGCGAGACGGCTAATTAAGAGTTATGACAAGTGTCAAAAATAGACACTTGGCATGAAAAGAGGTTAAACAAAACAATGAATGCATTAGGTTCACTCAATCAACTTTATTGAACTCTCATGTCATCCACTCAATAAATTCTAGAATCTAGTAATAATAATAGCTCATCTCTCAGTTGGTATTGTTTGGGTTGATTATGTAATCATGAGACTTTGATATCAATGAAATTCTCTTTTTGCAAAAAAAAAAAATAGCTCATATCTCTCCTCTCTCTCTCCACATAGGAAGGAATTTGACGTCAAGTGACCCTTAGGAAGTTATTGGGGACCCTTAATTTTAACTTTCCCTCATGAATCACCACGTTGGACGACGATTGAAGAGATGGATGAGACCATATCACAACAACATTTTTTTTCTTGAAATGATCACAACAACATTTTTGTTCCACTCGTAACAAACTACGAGTACGTTCCTCTTTGTAGTCAACGGCAGGGAGCCGAAGGAGCTCACGAATCCGGTGTATAGACCGGGTGCGCACACTTGTGGCAGGACGCGACGCGACGAGCGGAGGCGGCGATCCACGCGGCCCGCGTTGATGGGCTCGCTGGCGCACATCCGATCTCATCGGCGCCCAATGGACGGCCAGTGCACGCCGCCACCGGGAAGAGCTGCCCTTGCACAGCCCAGCCCTGTTGTGCACATGGCCTCCATCCATAGAGGGACCCCCAGTTACATATTCTAATCGCCACCTTTGTCACCACTCAACATTGTTTATGCTCCCAATGAGATCTCAACATCTGTTATGCACTGACCTAAGTTCTGGCCTTTTTTCTTTTCTTTTCCTCTGAGAGCGTCCTAAGCTGTTGCTTAGTTTCTTAATGAAGCGTAGTACCCCGGGTGATTAGCGTGGGGTATGGTAATCAAATGCGACAAAGTGATATGGCTGAGAAGTTCTGCATGTATTAACAACCCGTTTTGACCAGGAGAGGTCAAATTATTTACCATCAAACCAGCCGTCACCAAAAAAATGTTACTGTATCCGCTTTTTCTGCATAATATTGTGTTTTGTTCATGGGAATAATTAACTATTAGGAATATTTCTTCAATGCATGGCCCAGAAGAAAATGTCAGTGAAAATGCAATAATGGTTGGTACTAATAATTGCATTTTTCTTTTATAAAAAAGGGTGTATGCTAGTATTATATAGTTCCCCTTGCTTAATTTTAGCCTTTAGGACAGGGCGTGCAATTCGTTTGGTTTGATACATATGAATGTGGCAAAATTATATATTGAAGTGGCTAGCAAATAAGGCCGGTCCTGATGAGAAAAGCAGAACAAGATATTTTGGGTAGCAGCCAGGTGAGGCCAACAAATTTGGCATCGCCTAGGGTTTGTTAGCATCAAGAGCCTTGCTTAGAGACGAGGGGACCTCACTTGAAGCAACATACATAAGATGGAACAAATTTTGAATCTCCTAGAAATGACATGCAAATGTTGTCTAACAAATAAAGCTGGAAAGTTCCATTCCCCAAGAATCAATATGATACAGATCACCAAAATACATAACAAAACTGCTTTATTGGTGTACTTTGAAAAATGTTGTAACGAGAAACCCTGCATCATTTTTCATACCAAAATTGGAATAATTGAAACAGGTGAAAGTTGAGTGAGTAATATATTGTTGAAACCTTAAGTTATCTAACAAATAAAGCTGGAAAGTCCCATTCCCCAAGAATCAATATGATACAGACCACCAAAATACATAACAAAAAAAAACTGCTTTATTGGCGTACTTTGAAAAATGTTGTAACGAGAAACGCTGCATCATTTTCATACCAAATTAAATTGGAATAATTGAAACTGGTGAAAGTTGAGTGATTAATATATTGTTGAAACCTTAAGTTAGGAAAAAATGTACTCTAATGAATGAATCTTCAAGATATCAGGCATCATATGTTATTCATCAGTACAATATCATGAACATGTTGCGGTAACTGAGCGACAAAAGTTAGCATCAGCTCTCTGTCGTGATCTTTCTTTTTCTATTTCAATTCACTATTTTGAATAGTCAAGGCACACACATGTCCATGTCATCAAGTTAAATCGCAACAGACAGATCATACCGGCCCCCTTGCATATTAGGTAATGTGGAAAAAGGACGGGACCTGCCAATATGACCACACAAATCGCAAAATTAAAAACAAAATAAAGTGATGCAGACAACTTGCCTTCTCATTTATCCTGCTACATATCTCCTGTAAACTATTCAGCCATTTGCCGATTGTTTATCCTTGAATCAACTCATCCTACAAGCTAGAGTTGACTACAATTAGCTACAAACATTTCTTTGTTTGTTATTATTATATCCCACACATCGTGATAAAGAAAAGTTGCACAAAGTTAATGTTTGTGCATCTGTTTTGTTCTTGCATCACACACAACATATACATACATATATATATCTGTAAGGCTCCAACCAAAGAGACGTTTGCATATGTATATACATCCATTGCTGCTTATTATAAGTTTGTATCCGTACGAGAAACAGTGCATGTGATGTGGATGCTTGGACGGTGTCCAGACGTTATATTTTGGTAAGCTTTCAAAAAAAATTGTTAAGAGAGATTAACCCCTTTTTTACAGCCTTCGGGAAAGCAAAAGAATCTGTAATAGTTCCAATAGATTAAATATTAAAACTAATTAAATTGTTACTATTAATAGGTGCTTCTACTCAATGTAACTTCTATGAACTTTTAAAATAGTAGGGCCACCAATCATTTGAAACTGGTGGATTAAATTTTCAGCTAATACCCAATGGAATAATTGAACAATTAATGGCCGCACTTGATATGAAATTTCTACACTAGTACAAATCAACAGAAGCGTGGCTTTGTCATCGCAAAAAAAAAAAAAAAGAAGAAGAAGCGTGGCTTTGTGGATGATGCGCATAATTTCCGTAAACAGTCAGTTTGTCAACTTTGATGATATTAGAGCCGCACTTGAAAATGAAGTATAAAGTCAAAATGAGGCGTCCCATCGCATGGCTGGAGACGAACGAGTCTTTACGGGCGTTGGATTGCACTTACCATGGATAGCAACACCAGTTCAAGGTCTTTGAGGAGAAGGTGCTTGAGCATCCTGCCACTCCAGAATTCAGAATCTATGACTGTAGCTAGTCATCAAGGCGAGCGTATGGATATCTAGCCATCTAGGTCGCCACGCTAGTCAAGCCAGATTTTCCGTACTCATGTACAGAAATACATAAATACGATGGAAAAGAGAGAAAGAAACCTGAGACGTCAAGTCATGGATATGTTAATTAACTTGTGGATCATAGAAAAAGATGCCTGTCACGGGAGAAAGGGAGTTGAAGCCGAAAGAAAGCAACAGGTCACTTTGTTGGTGGAGGCCGAGAGAAGAGATACACGATGACATAGCGGGAGAGCTTAGTATACTGCTAGTACACATATATAATCCAAAAGTTTTTTTAGATAATATATAATCCAAAAGTTAAGGTGTACTTTTAAATTTTCAAAAATTAATATAGTTGGAATTCATGGCCACTTGGCTGACTTGCTCCCTTGGCATGATGCATGCATGTAAGCAGTGTTCGTTTTGCACACAGCTTTACTTGTATCTATACATATATACATATAGTATGTATGTATGTATGTTATACGTGACCATAATGTCAATCAGTGGTTGATCGAACAAGTGGACCGCTGTATGGCTGCCAATGTTTTGGTCTGATTTATATACGACATATGTTTTGCTGCACTGCTGTCATTTGGAAACTTAATTAGCTTTTTGAGTGTGCCCGTGCAACCTAAAGCCAGACGCATGCCAAGGTGAGCTAGTAGGGTTGATCACATGCATCTGTTTGACCAAACACAGCTTACTGGACGGCACACAATTCCAGCCATCCAAAACCAGTGCAGCGCACATACATGAATGGATGTGTCTGATAATCAACAAATACTACATGATTACTAGTATTATTGACTGCTCTTAAATTAGGCACACACGGAAAGCCTGTACTGATTAATTGAGCAGGCATGTCTCTCGCCTGTTAACTCTAACGTGTGGCCAACACGCAACACACGATGATCAATTGCCAGAAAGTGGCCGTCAAGCCTAGCTATATACCAGGCTGCAAAGTAATGGGACACATGACTATTAGCTAGAGACGCATGGCTCGTGTGTGCATATGTATGATGCATGTATGGAAGGTGTAGATACATACGTCCTGTGTACGCAGCGAAGTTGTCAAATTGTCGACCGTCCATTTCTTGAGCGTTGACCAATTGTCTAGATATTATAGATGGAGGATCGATCACAGCCGCCCACGCATGTTAGCGCCCATGAATCACGGGGCCATGTATTAATTTGCTCGAGCATTTGGTTAAGAAACTATCAAATATATATTTTTTTAATCACGGTCACGTATGAGCACTCACTTTTAAATATATGCATGCACACCTTGACTCCATGAATGCTTATGTGAGATTGGGCTGGTTGATGCCTCGAACGTGCAATATGTATATATATATAAGACTTGAACTCGAGTGAATTGGTTCCACCACCAGAACGTAACCATTTGAGCTTTGCTCTTGGTTTGCACCAATTTATTGTATTAATATACATGCTTGTATGCATTTGCTGCTTAGTAGGAGTTGCTTGCATGTGAGCTAGTATAATATAATACTCAGCATATACTGTATGTAGTTTACATATTGATGAATGAATCTGACGCTACAAGTACGCTTATGGCCATATGGCGCGCATGGATGGTGAATTGGTGATCCATGGAGGTTCGATACGGTTCATGCATCTCGCGCACGTGCCGACCGATGCTATGTCCTTGTGGGGACATGCATGCATGCACTGCACCTTGTCGCAAAAGTGGAGTTCTCGGCGTAACGGAAAAGTTGGCCTTCCGTTTCGTTGCAGATCAGGGGACAAAGGAGGTGCTGGCAACCTGGAAATGTGGGATTGTTATTGCCCCGATCTGGCAGGTTCAGCTGTGCCGAATATGGAAAAGCTTCCCGTCACCTTGCAGGCTTCGTAGCCGGCAGAAAAGAAAGGCGATCACGTTCACAGAGGAAAAATTACAAAAACCTATTTACATTTTAGGAGGTTCTCATATACCGCCGACCTACAAAACTTTTTATTTCAATCTCTTACAACTAATTTTTGTGAGCTTCATATTTACCCTGTTGGTTTATTTATGATTGGCCGATGTGGCACTTTTTTGCTCTCCGGCACACTTTTTTTATCATGACTCAATACTCTTTGATATGGCTTAAATAAAAGACATCACTTAGGTTTTATTTTATACAAAATTTATCATAGTGTGTGCAACTATGTTTTAATTAATGCCATTGGTGATCATAACTTCATAAGGCAAGTTTAGTATGTGCAATGTCCAATTAAGCAACAACTATACTACGATGGAGAGCATTGAAGTAATGTTGGAGGCCACATAAGAGCCACATAAGCCGGTCAATGCTATCAGAAGAAAATACGAATACTTCTAAACACTTATAGAGAGCCTGCAGAGCTGGTGTTGGTATTAATTAGCGACACTCGGTCGAGCGAGCAGAATACTCGCCGACGCACCGCGCCGGCCGGCAGAGCAGATCGCGGCGGGATCGATCGCCCACGTGAACCGTGAGAGCAACGGCGCCGTTCTCCACGACGGTCGGTCCCGTGCCAATGTGTTGCCAGCGCAGCGAACGGTCGGCAACACCACCCTTGCCTCTCGACGTCGCATGGTTGCTAAAAAAAAAACAGGAAGGTGGCATTCTGAATTGGTTTGTTTTCGCTGATCTCTGATCGAGTACGTCTATTGGTGAGTGATATCTCGCGCGCGGATATTAATTAACTCCCTAGATCCCGTATTGTTCATCGAGGTTTTATTTACTTATTAATTAGACCTAGCTTGCGCACATTTGTGTGCAAACAAAATAAGCAATGGTGGACCATGTCGATATGTATGATGACAATATCCAACAAAACATTGTTTGCTTGGGAGTGGATATATATATCTAGCTGGCGGTGTGCAGGCCCTGTCCCCTTCCCACTCCGCGCAGCACCGGCCACGGCATACATATGGTTCAAGGCTGGTTGGTTACTTGAGTTCATGGATCAAGAAGCACAGAGGCTGCCAAGCTGTCTAGCTAATCTCATCACCGCGGCGCCGCCGTGCATTTGTACCGACGTACGTACGGTGAACACGCCTTGACGATCGATAAATGAAGCTTCTCTGACTAGATACACAGTATGGTAGTAACTTTATTCATCAACTAGCTATCTGGGGCAAGTGGAATGTCTAAAGACTTTTTTTTTTTTTGGCGATGGAATGTCTAAAGACTTTAAGTGGCTTAAAATGGAAGAGAGAGAGAGCGCAGTCGACAATTAAGCCGCCCTAGCTATATATCTGGGGCTGTGTCCAGGTGAAGGTGCTAGCTAGGCAACCGCAAGGATAGATCGAGAGTTTTTGGCGCCGAAAGCATCGACCTGTGGTAGTTTCCTCGCCTCCTGGACGGGCTCAAAGGGGAACGAACCTGCATGCGCAAGTGGCCAGCAGAGTGAGTGATCGAGACGAAGAGATCGGTAGTTATCGTACGTTATTTAGGCTGATGATGACTAGATATCGTCGATGCACACACACGCGCGCAAGTTGCCGGTGCAACTTTCCCACGGACACGGACAGCCAGTCCCCCCTCTGCTCCTTGCGTTGTGGGGGCCAAGTGGGGCAAGCTCGATCTGCTTGTCCCCTGCCGCCGCGCGCGCGCGCGTGACGCGGACGGTGTCGCACACAGATCGAGTCGAGAGAAAGGCAGGGAGAGATGAGTTCTACACATGCAAGATCGATCGCGTGGTGCCGGAAGCAAAACTTTCGCAGCGATCGATCGTCGTCATCACGATGGAGATCGAAGAAGTACCGGAGAGGGCATGGAGGAGGAGGAGATATATGCATGTCGTTTTCAGTGTTGGTTTCCATCCATGCGTATCGGCTGACTAGATGGACTGCGGTGAAAGACAGGAGGTTCCGCGCGCTTTCTGATCGATAGCTCCGGCTGACACGGGTTTGGATTGGAATTGTGAGTATCTGTCCAAATTCCATTTGCATATCTCATCTAAGTCAGAATCTGCATTTTTCGACAGGAACATTTTCCTTTTTCGAATACCAACCAAGTGGGATTCGTAACACCTTTTCTTTTCTTGCGAAATGCAGCTCAAGAGTTTTCGGCTGTAGAACTAAGCAGGCCATAAACCGGGCTAAAATGGGCGAACAAAAGGATTTCGTTCCGTTCTGCATGCATTGACCAATAAGGCTGGCCATTTTTTACCCGTCGGCAGGTGGAGGGCCCACTTAAGAACGGCCCACATGTTGCGCAACAGCGACATGACAAGCACGGCCCACGCGAAAGCCGACGAGAACGCGAAGTCGCGTACGCGAACGTGCAAAGCCCCCCCGAACGAACGAACCTGAGCAGCAGACCGGCTCGCGACCGACCGAGCCAGCACAGCAGCATGACGGCGGCCCGCGCCCAGGCGCTACGCGCGCTGCTCGCCAGGTGCTCGGCGAAATGCCGATCCCGCGCCTGCTCCTCCTCCTCCTCCGCCAACGCCGCCTCGTTCTCCACCCTCCGCGGCGCCGCTCCCTCTCCCGCCTCCCGCTGCCGCCGCCGCCTCCTCCTCGCGCCGCGTGCGGCGGCAGCCGCGCTGGCGCCGACGCGCTCCCTGGCTAGCGGGACCGCGCGGGGCGGCGCCGCTGGCCCGGGCGCTGTGGACGACGACGACGAGGAGGAGGTGGAGGGTGAGGCGCAGGAGTGGGCGGTCGAGTGGGAGGACAGCGAGGACGAAGGAGCCGAGCCCGAGGTATTTCCGTTCCGTTCCGTTCGTTCCTACCGCCGTCCTTTCCCCTGCGACTCGCTGAGCTCTGCGAAGCGAGGCTCTGAGACCTCTAACCGAACCAACTTGTTCTTCAGATCGGCGACGGCGGGGACGGAGGCGGAGTCGTGCTGCGGGACATCAAGTGGGGGCACCGCGCCCTCGCGGCGGCCGAGGAGGTTCTCGCAGAGCATTTCTGTGAGGACTTCGCCATGTTCGCGTTCAAGGTGTCGCCTAAGGGATACGTTTACGTGCGGCTCGACAAGCTCACCAACATGTGAGAAAAAAAATTACAAATTTTCTACCTGTTGTCAATTGCTTCGTCTCGCTTCGCTTGCACATTGTGATGTTGTGCTCGCACAGGATAATCTACAATGCACGTTTAGAATTTGTGCGGACGGTTTGCGGTGAGCCGTCACGCTTGGCCAAGGCAAAAGTTAATTTTGAGCCCCTAACTAGCGTTCTGCCACTTGCATACCTGATGGCGTTTTGGACTGTTTTAGCAGCGTGATCGGCATTTTAAGCTATTCTTATGTTCAAAAGTACAAAATGATTGGTTAAGGGAGTGAGGGGAGAGTCTTCCAGAGTTGGATGGGAATTGCTGACAGAAATTTCCATTTTTCCTGAGGCGGCCGTGTGATTGTATCCTGTGTGTTCATTTCATCTCTGTGGCATGCATTGTTTTTAGTCTTAAAGATTGAGTTGATGTGGATTGTACCAAAATGCTTTTATTATCTGTAGAGACTAGAGAGCACCGCAATGTTTTTATGTAGATAGCACAAGAATGCCATTATTATCTGTAGAGAGCACTGGAAGGCTTTATATAGATAGCACCAGAATTTTGGTATAATCTTACCTCAATCATGATAGCATGGTTATGTTAAGGTAACAAATCTTATTCCTTGTCTTTCACTTTACTGAAACCTTGACAGGTATGGGTGCCCTGGTGTTGAGGAAATAGAGAAATTCAACAGGCTCTACAAGCAGAAATTGGATGAGCTTATTGAAATAGGCGAAATACCACTGGACTTGGCAATTGAGGCAAGCCATCAGATCATATTACTAATCCAACGGATGCATCAGCAACTCTGAACTTCTTATAGAAGAAATACTTGTTTTGGTCATTGCAGGTTTCTTCGCCAGGTGCCGAGAGACTCCTTAAGGTGCCAGATGATTTGGACCGCTTCAAGGACATGGCTATGAGGGTGCAATACCATGTTGAAGGTGATACCGATCTTGTTCCAAAGCAGAACCTGCTGAAAGATGGGATCTTCTTGCTTGAGGCGGTTGACGTTCAGGCTGAACATTGCACCTGGAAGCTCGCTGATGTCAAGGAGAACCGAGCTGAAGCTGGGAAAGGAAGGCCAATGAACAGGAAGCAGAAAGATTGGAGGCTGCAGACTTCGTTCAAGGCGGTGAAGAAGGCGACCTTGTATTTGGACTCAAACTAGGAGGCCATTGTTAGGAAGAACACGACTCCAAGAAAAAAAATCCTAGCCAGATCTGATCTCATGTTTAGACTAGAGAGTTAGTGGAACACATTTTGTAGAGGCAGCTTACCTTGTATGGAGTCCAAGTACAAGGAAAAATTGGCCAACAGACAGAAATGGCGGTGGATTTAACTTGGGTGGATTCAAAATCTGTACTGCTTCCAGTCTTCCATTTTGTGCATACTTTTTTATTTCCCGTGCTTGATCATGCCACAAGTAAAATAGTGCCAGGTCACTTGGCCCAAATATTAACGTTCTTTGGAAAATGCTTGGAATCATGTATTCCAGTATCCGAAGCATGCAGCTTATGCAGAAGACGAATGGTGATCTGTAGACAGTAATGGTGATGTGCATCATTTCAAATTGGAAGTAATCTTATGAATTCTGGTAAATGAAGTGAATTTTATTTGCTTGAGTTTGGCACATCAGTGACTGAAACTTCACATTTCATTTCCGGACTCTTGGAGCCAAGATAAAATCACTTGTCATTTATAACATCAAGCATTCATGATTTATTCATCGATACATTTGTTGCAACTCACTCATCATTTTGAATTAAAGGACACAAGTAAGAGTAGTTTTATTCAGCTCCCACTCTACGGTCTGAACCTTCAACATCAAAAACTGTCAGGCTCAACGCCTGCTCCTCCTCTTGAGAAACCTTGCCGGGCTGAACGGCGCAAGGTCGACGGTCTTCGACTTGCCATCGAGGATGAGCTCTGCCAGGGCAGCGCCGGTGGCTGGACCATTGAGGATGCCCCAGCAGCTGTGCCCTGTGGCCACATAGCACCCCTTCACCCCCGGCATCTCCCCAATGATCGGCAGGCCGTCAGTGGAGCATGGAAGGTAGCACGCCTGCTCCGCGACCACCTCGGCGCCCTCCTCTTTCTTGAGATGGCTTGAAACCTTCCCGGCGATCTTGTGCAGCATTGCAATCGAGTCTGGCTCTCCAGTGATCGTCGCCGGATCGTCCGGTGCGTCCTCGTCCTTGCTCATTCCACATATGTACACCTCCCCTGCAAGAGGGGTGAATCAACGCCATGACTGAGCTTAGTAATTCGACCTGAATCGTGTGAGCACTGAGGTCAATGGCTGCAATGGCGTACCGGTGGGCCGCGGGTACACCTCGGGGTCGAGCATCTTGGCGCCGGGCGTCGGCTGGTAGCTGAGGAACAGAGCGTGTGGCGTGATCTTCTCTGGATCGCGCGGGCGGAGCACGATGCTGTGCGCCTTGAGCCCCGACACGTCGAACACCTCGCGGACCATCTCGAGCCGGCCGGTCCAGGGCCCGAGCGCGAGCACCACGGCGTCGGCCTCCACCACGCCGTCGCGGCCCTTCACCGCGACGCCGACGACGCGGCCGTCCCGCACCACCACGCGCTCCACCTCCCCGATGACGACCTCGGCGCCGGACGCGGCGAGGACGGCCTTGGTGAAAAGGCCCGGGTGGACCTGCGCGGTGGTGTCCGGCGTGCCGAGCTCCCGCGGCGGCGCCGCGGACGCGGCCGGGTCGACCCAGGCCGGGAGCAGCGGGTGCGGCGAGGTCGGCTTGGAGACCGTGGGGACGCAGATGGAGAGCGTGTGGACGGGGCGGAAGCCGTAGGCTTCGGCGCCGTCGAGGGAGGCAGCGAGGCGGCGGTGGAGCGCGAAGGAGACCCGCGCGAGCGCCGAGAGCGCCAGGGTCGAGTCGCACCAGTCGAGGGCGAGGAAGCCGCCGGCTTTCCCCGAGGCGGCGCAGGCCGGGGCGCACTTCTCGATCAGGGTGGGGACGGTCGGAGCGGCGGCGTGGGTGGAGAGGAAGTAGGCCGTGCAGGCGCCCACCACGCCGCCGCCGCAGATGACCACGCGCCGGGGAGGGGAGACCGGAACGGCGGCCATCGGAGGCTTGGCGGATGACGGGAAGTGTGTGGAAGCAGGGGAAAGAGTTGTGCTGGTGCACGCCACTCGATTCAGTGAAGAAGCCGGCTGTGTTCTGTCTGTTCCTTTGGTTTGCATTGCACTGATCAGTGATTACTGATTTTTTTTCTAAAAATACAAAGTATGGATTAATGTATTGCACAGTGCACAGCTGCAGTGGTCGGTGTACTTCACGCAAATGTTAATCTTTTTCAGTAAACCAAACATGTTGCAGCAAGCCAGCAAAACGTCATGTAGTGTACTGTGCCTGTGTAGTCGGGCCATCACGCAAGTGAGTGACAAACCATTTCAACGAACCATCACAAATTTCAGCCTGACTGTATCACTATGGCATCGAGTTCGTTTCATCTTTTCTTGGTAAGCCATTTCCTCGCATGGGAAATGGAACTGCTGATGATATGCCGAAGGCGAAATCCGACTTCAGAGAGTGGCTAATATTGTGTATGGCTTGTGCATTTATAGATTTTTGGTATGATAAGTTTTTGAAGCATCGGTAATCTCTCGACAAAGAATACTCCTACTTGCATCACCTATATCACTGTATCCATAGTGCTGCTCTGTTCTTGCTCAGCATGAACACGGTGACTGCTATGTATACTACGGTGTGCCGCTGCTTTGGTCATAAATACTAAATATAATCGAATTGTCGTGAGAGCTGGGGCTTGCTGCAAACCATGATCCATGAATGAATGGCGTCAAAACATGGATCTTTCATGGCCGTGTTTGGCAGCGGCAGCAGCATCACTCGCCAGCGTTACTTCTTTTCCTAATCGTACAGTAAATTTGGCAAATTAGTGTTTCTCATTCTCGTTGGAGAAAATTGGCACGGGGTAACGCGATGGAAACACTGAACAACGAGCTTCACGCTGAGAGGTGAAGAACGGCTCGTCGGCTCTGATCTCAATTCTCAACGGACTGAGTTACAGCCGCCGGATCAAAGCCGCCGTGAGCTATCATCAGCTCGTCGGCCCCGCCGTGAGGCCAAGAGCGCGGTGGCTAGCTCGGCTGGTATGGCGGCGGCCAATCGACCGCGCGCAGTTCGAGCGGGGAGGGCGGCGGCCGGCGGTAGGCCTAGCCGCCGAGGAAAGAGAAACCGGGCCGGCAGTTCGAGCAGGGGGCATTCTGCAAAAGTTCAGATCCGAATATTACAAATAGGCCCCTTCTTTGGATCGCGACTATTGATCGCGATCCAAATGAGGAGGTAATATGCAAAGTTTGGGTATAAATATTACAGATAGGCTCTCAATTTGGATCGCGATCAATAGTCGCGATATAAGAGGACATTTCGCAAATACTCCGCCGCCGCGGCGAGGCCGTGCCGGGCCTGCCCGCGCGCATCCGCCGATCCTCTTCGTTGAGTAATCATTTCTTCGCAGAGAATCCTCCGCAGCAGCGCCGGCACATCGTGGCCAGAGACGGCGAGCAGCCGTAGCGTCGCCTGCAGCTCTGCGAGGCGAGGCGGCGCCCGCGCTTGGAACGGAGCTCATGCAGTCTCGATCCGCTCCCCTTCATCGTTGGATGGCAAAGCTACCAGTGCTGCTCACTCGGCTCCGCTCCTCGTCGTCGGCCATGGCGGCCCCTTCATTGGCAATTCATCGAACAAGGCACAGGCCACACTTGCTCCGACCGAATCAGAGGTGAAGTGAAACAGAACACTGCCGGGGGTGGCGAAATGGATCAACACGTCGGAGGAGACCCCAGAAATGACATGGATATGTAGCAGCTGAGGTTGTTGGATTGCTCTGTTCTTGTCTTGTGTGTGCCGACTGCCGGATGTCCAAGGCACTCCAATGTCAGGATTCCTTGGCTCAAGAGACACAGCAAACGTTTGTGACACTCTTCACTGAGGTGTCCTCTTGATATGCTCGCTCCACCAGAATGCAGTAAACAAGAAGCCAAATCTCTTGAAAATTGATCAATCCTGCACTAATTTCTCTGACGAAGCAGAGTTTGGGTAGGATATCTGCCTTGTTACAGCTATGTATTGGTAAGCTTCATGCTAACTATAAGTACATCGGACTTTAGGTTTCAGCAAGATTCAAAATTCAGAAGCAAGACTTTGGTCAAGGTAAATATCACAGGTTTAGTGCAAAAAGAAGATCAGGCAAGCTTTCAGGAAAAATTCAGTAATACTGAAAATGTGATATTGTGTCTGTCCTTTGCCCTGCAGCAAATTCAGCTTGGGAAGCGACAGAGGACAATGTTTTGCTTCAGTTCAGAGGGTGCAGATTACATCACACCTGATATTGCCAGTAGAATTCAGATGAACATCAGGCTTCCCAGGCACGGCCTCAATCAGCCACTGTTCCATTACATTTAATCCACCAAGCTAGCTGTTGGTGTGCCCTCAAAAAAAAAAAAAGCTAGCTGTTGGTGTTTCAAGCAAGCGGTTAGCGGCTAACGACTGCATCTACAAACTTCGTGTGTAGTTTCAATTCAAAAGCATGATCATGCCACAGGAATAGTAGAAGCAGATCACTTAGCCCAAAGTGTAACATTCTCTGTCCCTCAAAAAAGAAAAAAGTGTAACATTCTGTGAAAACAAAGTAAGATTTGAATCATGATTTCCAGTATCTGAATCATACAGCTTATACAGAAGACTGAATGGTGGTCATTACAAAGCTATCGACATAATTGCAAATTGGAAACAACTTCATAAAAGCTACCAAAACTGTGCTAGAGTTTGACACTACATCAGTGACTGAAACTTCACGTTTGGAAAATGTTAACTGCACATATCCGCACTCTTGGTGCCAAGATGGAATTATCTGTGATTTAACACACTAAAGAAAACTATCTGGAATTATCTGTGATTCCTAATTTGTTCATCAATACATATGGTGTAACTCACTCGTCACTTTGGCGTATCTACAGTTGCACACAGCAGTTTGATTCAATTTCAGCTCTACATGTCTGACCCTCCAACATCAAATTACCTGTTAAGAAACCTTGCTGGACTAAAAGGCGCAAGGTCCACAGTCTTGGCCTTGCCATCAAGGATGAGCTCCGCGAGGGCGGCACCAGTGGCTGTGGCATTGAGGATGCCCCAGTGGCCATGCCCTGTGGCCACATAGCACCCTTTCACCCCCGGCATCTCCCCAATGATCGGCAGCCCGTCGGCGGTGCATGGTCTGTAGCACGCCTGCTCCGCGACCACCTTGGCGCCCTTCTCCGTCTTGAGATGGCTGGACACTTTCCCGGCAACTTTGTGCAACATCGCAATCAAGTCCGGCTCCGCAGTGATCGTCGCCGGGTCGTCCGGTGCGTCCTCGTATTTGCTCAGTCCGCAGATGTACACCTCCCCTGCAGTCAGTGATGCAAACATCACGAGCAACGTTCGTAAGCAGGTCGTGATTGAGTGAGGTCAGTGGCGGCAACGGCGTAGGCGTACCGGTGGGCCGCGGGAACACGTCGGGGGCGAGCGTCTCGGCGCCGGGCTCCGGCTGGTAGGTGAGGAACAGGGCGTGCGGCGTGATCTTCTCCGGCTGGCGCGGCCGGAGCACGATGCTGTGGCCCTTGAGCCCGGACACGCCGAGCTCCCTGGCCACCTCCAGCCGGCCGGTCCAGGGCCCGAGCGCGAGCACCACGGCGTCGGCGTCCACCACGCCGTCGCAGCCCTTCACCGCGACGCCGGCGACGCGGCCGTCGTCGCGCACCACCACGCGCTCCACCTCCCTGATGACGACCTCGGCGCCGGAAGCCGCGAGGACGGCCTTGGTGAAGAGGCCAGGGTGGACCTGCGCGGTGGTGTCCGGGGTGCCGAGCTCCCGCGGCGGCGCCGCGGACGCCTCCGGGTCGACCCAGGCCGGGAGCCGCGGGTGCGGCGGCGAGGTCGACGGCTTGGAGATCGTGGGGACGCTGATGGAGAGCGTGTGGACGGGGCGGAAGCCGTAGGCTTCGGCGCCGTCGAGGGACGCGGCGAGGCGGCGGTGGAGCGCGAAGGAGGCGCGCGCGAGCGCCGACAGAGCCGGGGTGGAGTCGCACCAGTCGAGGGCGAGGAAGCCGCCGGCCTTCCCCGAGGCGGCGCAGGCTGGGGCGCACTTCTCGATGAGGGTCGGCACGGTGGGGGCGGCGGCGTGGGTGGAGAGGAAGTAGGCAGTGCAGGCGCCCACCACGCCGCCGCCGCAGATGACAACGCGCGGGGCGGGGCGGCCGGAACGGCGGCCATCGGAGGCTCGGTGGATGACGGGAAGTGTGTGGAAGCTGGGGAAGAGTTGTGGTGGCGCCAGCGACTCGTCGATTCAACAGTTCAAGCGGTGAAGAAGCCGGCTCTGTTCTGTTTGTAACTTTGGTCTGCACTGATCAGGGATTACTGAATCATTTTCTTTCTGAAAAAACAAAATGTCGATTACTGGTTTGCACAGTGCACAGCTCTGTTGTATGCTCGACATGAGTAGTATGGATCAAGCTGCAGTGGTCGGTGCTCCAGGCACAAGTTAATCTTTTTCAGTAAACCAATACTGTGCCGGTGTAGGCAGCAGTTCATCACGCAAGTGACAAACCATTTCATCGAACCATTCGCAGATTTTATCGAGTGAGTTCCATCTTTTGTTGGCAAGCCATTTCCTGACATGGGAAATGGAACTGCTATGATTTGCCGAAGAGGAAGGAATCTTTTTTTTTTTTTTGCGAAAGGGAGAGGTAATATATTAAAAAAGAAAGCACAGTACATCACCTTTTACACATAGACCCTGGAAACAGAAAGAAATTACAAGCAGGGACACTAAGGACCTAGCTGCAAAATTCCTTAGCTTCCAGGAGGTTCGACCTTCTCCACAGTTCCACGCCGACGACGCCAGCGCCGCGACCGGCAACCAATCTCGCCGGAGATGCTGAGGAAGCTCAACGAAAGTTGGATGCCGCAAGATCCAACGACTCGGACACTCCACCAAGCCGCATCTGGTTCTATGAACGTATATCGGCGACCTCCACCGCAGCACCGACGAGAAGAAACTCCGCCCCCACCGGCACACCGGCCGGCAAGAAGCAGCAAGGCGGAGAGGACGTCGTCGAAACTCAACGAGGCCCACCCGCAAACAAAATCCACCACCACCAGCAGCGACACCGGCGGGGGGCACAAAATCTCCATCCCTTTCGCAAAAGAGAAGAGAACAAACCTCCACACAGCTTCACCGACGACCACGCCGCCGACGCCGACGCCTTTGCCGCCAGATCCGCCGAGGGAGAAGAGAGGAACGGCCACCATCGCCGCGACGGCCGACGGCGCCGAACCCTAACCCTAAAACAAGGGAAAAGACCTAGACTACTCCTATACTAGTAGCTAGAAGACGGCCGGACGGCAACTCCGGCGATCCCCCGACCCTCCAGAGACCACACGGGCCGCCGGAGGGGAGGGATCGGCCGGAGTCGCCGCCGGAAACGGAGTCGCCGCGATTCGCCTCCTCTGGACTGTAGCAGGGGGGTCGCGAGAGAAGCCTCCCCGTTGCGTTCTTTTGAAGAGGAAGGAATCTGACTTCATGGTGTGTCCTCATTGCCGGCGTCCCAACCTCACAGCGGTCCTCAAAGGCGAAAATTCCGCATTATGAATCAGGGGTGAAGTGACAGAACATTGTTCTCGGTGGTGGTGAAATGGATCGACAAGTTGGAGACATCAGAAATCAAATGATCTGGATATGTAGCAGCTGAGGTTGTTGTCGGATTGCTCTCTTTGTTCTTGTGTGTGCACCGGCGACTGTCCAAGACACTCTCCAACGTCAGGATTCCTTGTTTGCGACACTCTTCATTGAGGTCTCCTCTTGATATGCTCCTTTCACCAGAATGCAGTAAACAAGAAGCCAATCTTATGCAATGTGCGCGATGCTGCTACCTGTGGGCTACCATACGGCCATGGACAGCAAGCGTCGGGCGTTCATGTGGTCCGGCGAGGAGAAGACGAGCGGAGCATAATGCCTTGTTGCCTGGGATAAATGCACAACGCCGCGTGAACATGGAGGACTTGGCATCCGTGACCTGGCCCTGCAAAATAATTGCCTCTTGCTCAAGCTGATTCATCGGCTGCATCACCCGGTGAGTCGTCATGGGCGCAATGGGTGCATGAACATGCAGATGTCTCCGCGCTCACCAGAGAGCTGGATGGAAGCCACTGGGCGATGCTACGGGAGCTACTGCCTGCATATCAAGCGATCACAACGGTCAAGCTCGGCAATGGGAAATCGACATCGTTCTGGAACGACTGTTGGTTGCAAGCGGGGCGCCTAGCAAGTCATGCAACCAATCCTGTGGTCAGCGTGCGCAGAGTTCTCGCCGAGGGGTTTCGCGCCCACCTGGTGCCGCGTTTGTCGCGGGTTGCAGAGGCAGAGTTCGAGGAGGTTCAGGACCTAATCTCGGGTGTGGTGCTCAGCGAAGAGTTAGATGAACGAGCAGCGAACTGCTTGATCAACACGGTCAGCTGAAGGCATCCCGTGTATACAAAACTGTTGAAGTCAGTGAATGCGCCGGACTGCAACCTTGCAAAATTTGTGTGGCAGAACAGAGCGCCGCCGAAAGTGCAATTCTTTGCGTGGCTGGTTGTGCAGGAGAGAGTCCAATGTCGGGTGAACCTACATGCAAAGAACATTGTTGATGACGACAAGTGTGAGCTGTGTTCCATAGAATCTGAAGACACATTTCACATCCTATTTGGGTGCTCGTTCATGCAAACCTTCTGGAACGCCATCAACGTCGAGCCGCTGCAAGATTTATCTGCGTGCACGCCATGGCGCTTGAGATGGCCGGCGTCAACACCGGCACAACACAGTGACACATTGACGCTCCTCTGCTTGTGGCAAATTTGGAAGTATAGGAACGCGGTGGTGTTCAGGGAAGAAGCCCCCAACCTCACCTCAGCCGACTACTTCGTGACTGTTGGGAGGAAGCATGTCAATGAGATGCCGTCTACGGCGAGATGAAGCGACGATCAGTTCGTCCTGGTGCTCTATATTTAATCCAATGTAGCAAAACCTCTGTTTACTTGTTGCTTATTTCAACTAATTTGTACACCTGAACCGGGTCGTCAGGGCCATTCCATTTCATGAAATGAAATTCAAGTGGGGAGTTCTCCTCCCCTGTTGACTTTCAAAAAAAAAAAGAAGAAGCCAATCTCTGCAAACCGATCTAGCCTGCACTCACATCTCTGACGAAGCAGAATTTGGGTAGGATATATGCATGTGAAAAGAAAATGGTGAACAAGACTTGCTAGTGCTTGCCTCCATGTGAGGGGGAGTGTTGAACCATGAGTGAATTGACCACCTTTCCCCATCAGCTTAAGTTGGTGGATGAGTTGGTTGGTGCATGCAACTCAACAACATCTACAAACTTCAGTGAATCTGTAGTTCTTCCAGCCCAACTATTTTCTGCGTAGTTTCGATTCACAAGCTTGATCATGCCACAGGAATAGTAGTGGCAGATTACTTAACCTAAAGTTTAACATTCTTTGGAAACAAAGAAGCAATTTTTAAATAGCAGGCTAAGGGGTTTAGCGGTATGTCTCTAAAACAGCTAATAGCGAAGCTAAATCATGCTATAGCGGGAGATAGCGGTTAAATTATACATAAACACAAATAGCGGTACACTGCCTCAAAAAGCTATAGCGGGCTTTAGCGGCAGCGATAGCGGGAGATTTAAAACCTTGCAAAGAAGGCTTGCAATCATGATTTCCAGTTTCTGATACTTACAGCTTATACACAAGACAGAATGGCGATCATTATAAACCTATGGACACAATTGCAAATCTTAATATCTCTAAACCGCGTGCGTTTTCACGCAAAAGAGCCACGCCACGTCATCCATTTATTTTCAGCCGTCAGATCCAGCTCCTATACAATCTGGAACGTTAGATTTTGTAACTGCGTAGTTTACATCCAGGCCCTTCTAAAAAAGAAAAAAAACAAATTCTTTTCGGGTCCTTCCACCCTCCTCTACAATCTTCCAGGTAGCCCCTTCTCGAAACAACAAATCAACCCGCTGTCCTTCCACCACTCTGCCAAAATAGTTTTGCACATAGACCCTCCACGTAACAGAAAACCGAACTTAGTCCTCCCACCATCTCTCTAATCTTGCAACTAGCCCCTTCCTTATAACAGAAATATTTTTTTTCTTATATTTCAACCATGGCTGAGACCCTTTGGCCTACAAAGAGGTGAAATAGCTTGTATTTTGTAGCATAATTTCCTTCATCTTATTGATTTAAATAGCTTGTATTTTTCTTTTCATACAACATCTGAATATTCCTATACTACCATAATATTTGTGCACATGTGTCATAATTTTAATAATAAATATAGATTTTTACAAGATGCTATTAATAATTGGTACAATAATATTCAAAATAGTTTATGCACTAATTTGTTATACAAAAATAATAGTGATGGTCATATAATTGACACCTTTATTTCTTGGAGTTGCGAAGACTCTTGATATTGTATGTGCCACTTTAACCAATATACTTGAGTTCCATCTATAATTCATACACCAATAACAAATGTGGAATTATATTTTTTGTGGTAAGCACAAATTGTCTCTATTATCATAATTTGTTGAACTACTAAAACCATTTTTAGTGGGACAACCACATGTACGTTGTTTTTTATATATCATATCACTCCTATAATTATAATTTATACTGATTTTTTTAAATTTTAATTCATGTTTTATTTCCTTATGTTATTTGATAGTATTGTTCTACTATCAATATAAGTATTAACTTCTTTTCTACAGATGTCACTTTTATGACATCATTAATGAGGTAACCTTTCTTATTTTGCTTATAGTTATCAAATATTAGATGTAGTATAATATTGTGAACCACTCCCATAGTTTCTTACATAAAAACTAAGGGCCTCTATAACCACAATAGAATTTACACAGTGCTCGCGGCAACTACCGCGCGAAATCATGAATAATTATTTTTAGACCTGTCGTAGATAGATATTTTTTTAAGTCCTTTCACATATGCAAATCTTGGAGCTTAACTCTTTGTATAATAAATAATACCTATCCCGATTTTTCCTTACTATCAACCCACAAATAGATACAAAGAGCATATTTTCCACGAAGTCAGATCCCAATTAAGAAAACAAAGGGGAAAATGATGGGTACTTATCTTGAATTTTTTAATCCAAATCTTTATTAATATTTTTATTATGTAACCATTTTCATCATATCACTTCATGTCACCATTTTTCTCCTCGCTGGTGCATGACATCCTAGACATTTAACTTTTCTACTTTCACAAGCGTCAATTTGGCAACTTTCTAAATAACTTATGGTCGTATTTTTTCAATATTATTTTTTAAAAAGTACTCTATTATGGATGTAATTTTTAAAATTAACTTATGTTTACCATATTTAGATAGTTAACAATCTGAGTTTGAAGATAATAGATATAGACTTTTTTCAAGAAAAATACTTAAGACACTAACGAGTAATGGAAATATTAAAATAGATTTCGGGTTCCAAACGAATTGCTCATCATTCTATAATACATCTAGAACTGTTCAATCGCTCTTCAACATATACATATTCTGGAATACCATCTATTACCATAAGCTCATAGCTCAAGACTATCATATAGTACATCTTTTTTGGATTTAACTTTTTTAATATAAAGTATTTTGTACCTACATTTTTATATTATGTAAAAATTAATTAAAAATAAAGGTCACAACAAACTTTCCATGCAGGTAACATGTCACGCGCGGCAAAAGCCGCGCGATGTTTTCTAGTTGGAAACAAAATTGGAAACAACTTCATGAAAGCTGGTGAATGAACTGAAACTGTGCTATAGTTTGACACTACGTCAGCGACTGAATTTTCACATTTGAAAAATGTTAACTGCACATATCCGCACTCTTGGTGCCAAGATGGAATTATCAGTGATTTAACACAAGAACATCAAGTGATTTATTCATCGATACATCTGTGTTGTAACCGCTCATGGTTGTCACTCACTAATCATTTTGGAGTAAGGACACAAGTAAATAGTAGTTTTATTCAATTTCAACTCTACATGGCTGACCCTCCAGCATCAAATACCTTAGCATCACCTGTTCAGAAACCTTGCCGGGCTGAATGGCGCAATATCGACAGTCATCGCCTTGCCATCAAGGATGAGCTCCGCGAGGGCGGCACCAGCGGCAGGAGCATTTAGGATGCCCCAGCGGCCGTGCCCTGTGGCCACATAGCACCCCTTCACCCCCGGCATCTCCCCGATGATTGGCAGCCCGTCAGTGGTCCACGGCCGGTAGCACGCCTGCTCGGCGATCACCTCGGCTCCCTCCTCTATCTTCAGATGGCTGGACACCACCCCGGCTATCTTGTGCAGCATTGCAATCACATCCTTCTCCCCGGTGATGGTTGCCGGATCCTCGGGTGCGTCCTCGTCCTTGCGCAGTCCACCAATGTACACCTCCCCTGCAATGATACAAACAGCAAGAACAACATAACCAGGTTGTGACTGGGTTTACTATCGTCGGGTGAGGACAATGGCGTACCAGTGGGCCGCGGACACACCTCAGGCGCGAGCATCTCGGCGCCGGGCTCCGGCTGGTATGTGAGGAAGAGGGCGTGCGGCGTGATCTTCTCCGGCTGGCGCGGCCGGAGCACGATGCTGTGGCCCTTGAGCCCCGACACGCCGAGCTCCCTGGCCACCTCCAGCCGGCCGGTCCAGGGCCCGAGCGCGAGCACCACGGCGTCGGCGTCCACAGGCGCCGTCGTCGCGGCCCTTCACCTCGACGCCGACGACGCGGCCGTCGCGCACCACAACGCGCTCCACCTCCTGGATGACGACCTCGGCGCCGGACGCGGCGAGGACGGCCTTGGTGAAGAGGCCCAGGTGGACCTGCACGGTGGTCTCCGGCGTGCTGAGCTCCCGCGGCTCCGCCGCGCACGCGGCCGGGTCGACCCAGGCCGGCAGCAGCGGGTGCGGGCACCCCGGCCCGGCCTCGGGGACGGAGATTGAGAGCGTGTGGACGGGGCGGAAGCCGTAGGCGTGGGGCGCCGTCGAGGATGGCGGCGAGGCGGTGGTGCAGCGCGAAGGAGGCGCGCGCGAGCGCCAGGAGTGACGGGTCGGAGTCGCACCAGTCGAGAGCAAGGAAGCCGCCGGCTTTTCCCGAGGCGGCGCAGGCCGGGGCGCACTTCTCGAACAATGTCGGGACGGTCGGGGCGGCGGCGTGGGTGGAGAGGAAGTGATGCTACAGTAATTATATTCTAATCATAACTTAATTATTTTATTAGATTCGTCTCGCGAATTCGAGCGGAGTCCTGAAATTAATTTTGTAATTAAACTTTATTTGTAATTAGAATATTCGTTGCAAGAACCCTTTAAAGTTTAGACCTCATGCAACGAACGCGCCCATAGAACCATTCACAGACTTTTGCCTGCTTGACTATCAGCCTGACAACGAAGTGAGTTCCGTCTGTCGTTGGTAAGCCATTTCCTTTTATTTTAATTTTATTTTTTGGGATAAGAGTTTATTTTTGGGATAAGAGGGTTTGCGCCATTTCCTGGGATGGGAAATGGAACTGCTGATGATATGCTGAAAAAGAAATCTGACTTCAGAGTGTTGCTGATTATTGTGTATTGCTTGTGCATTTATAGTCATACGAGCTTGGGTAGATTTTGGAGGGTGCTCGGCTATCGGATGATTTGGAGCATATGCTGCTCTGCTCTGTTCTTTGCACATAAGTCGCTGAAAAGCCGATTAGATGCCGTGAGTGAACGACGTCAAACATGGATCTTTCATGGCCGCGTTTGGCAATCAGCGACAGCATTACTCAGTAATAGGCGAATTAGGGATTTTCGGTTTTTTTGGAGAAAATCGGTACGATAGCGCGATGGAAACACCGAACAATAAGACAAATCTACACTGAAGACGAAGAACATCAGCTCGTTACTCGCTCTGTTATCAACGGGTTATTGTTCACGGAGATGTCGAAACACGTAACGCGATAGAGGAATCCCATGCAGCGCCGGCGGTCAAGCCGCCGTGAGCTCTCATCAGCCCCGCCGAGAGGTCAAGCGCGCGGCGGCTTGCTTGCTCGGATGGCGACGAATCGAGCGACCGCGAGCCACGGTCCTTGCAGACGGAGATTGAGGAGAGGAGTTGCCAACTGTCGCTAGTGTCTGAATGAGGGATGTCTGGGTCGGGGCTTCACCGTGATTCCGGCGGGGAGGGCGGAGGGCGGCGGAGCCGCCGAGGAGAGAGAAATCGGGCCGGCAGTCCGAGCAGGGGGGTTATGCAAAACTTCAGATCCGAATATTACAAACAGACCCGTCGCGATCCAAATGAGGGGGTAATTTGCAAATACTCGGATATAATATTGCAGACAGACCCCTGATTTGGATCGCGATCAATAGTCGCGATCCAAACCAGGGGGCATTTTGCAAATACTCCGCCGCCCCGGCGAGGCCGTGCCGCCGCGGCCGTTGATCTCCGGTATCCCCGCCACGCCTCCGCCGCTCCTCTCCGTCGAGGTAACAGTCCTTCCCGGAGAAGCCCCGACGACAGTGCCGGCGCATGGTGGCCACTGGCCAGAGACGGCGAGCGGCCGTAGCGCCGCCTGCAGCTCCGCGACCGCGAGGCGAGGCGACGCCCGCGCGTGGAACGGAGGTCATGCAGTCCAAATCCGGCCCCCTTCATCGGCGGATGGCAGAGCTCCCGGTGCTGCTCGCTCGGGTCTGCTCCGCATCGTCGGCGTCCAAGGGCAAGGCGGTCCCTTCGTCTGGCAATTCATCGAACAAGGCAAAGGCGACACTTGCACCGACTGAGTCAGAGGCGAAGTGAAACAGAACATTGCCGGGGGTGGCGAAATGGATCAACACGTCGGAGGAGACACCAGAAATGATATGGATATATTTATAGCAGCTGAGGTTGTTGTTATGTGGATTCCTCTGTTCTTGTGTGTGCCGGGCCTGCCGGCTGTCTGCCGTCCGTCAAGGACTCCTGGGGTCAAAGAGACACGTTAAGGTTTGGGGTTTGTGGCACTCTTCACTGAGGTATTCTTTTGATGCGCTCGTCTCAACAGAATGCAATAACTAACAAGCCAAATCTCTGCAAACCAATCTAGCCTGCATATCTCTGATGAAGCAGAAATGTGGGTAGGATCCTTGCGACAGCTATGCATCGATAAGGTTTATGCAAGCCATGAGTATGCACTTTTTGTTTCAGCATGCTTCAAAATTCAGAATCAAGATTCTGGTCAAGGTTTGAAGCAAATCTCCCAAGTTTAGTGCAAAAATGGATAGGCATGTTTTCTGGAAAAATTCAGCAGTACGAAAAATGTGAGAACGTTTGTGCCCTTTGCTCTGCAGCAGATTCAGCTGAGAGCAGCCGCTAAACTTCTGAACCTGCTCTCATCTCATGCAACCATGCCTATCCATTTTTGCACTAAACTTAAGATATGTTCGGGAAAAAAAGAAGGCTTGGAATCACGTTTTCCAGTACCTGAGGCATACAGCTTAAACAGAAGACAGAATGGTGGTCTTTAGGAGGTTATGGTCATCGACCATTGCAAATTGGAAACAACTTCATGAAAGCAGATGAAAGAACTGAAACTGTGGTACAGTACAGTATCAATGACTGAAACTTCACATTTGGAAAATGTTAGCTGCACATATCCGCTCTGTTGGTGCCATGATGGAACTATATGGGATCTAATTAACACAGCAAAGAACACCAAGTGATTTATTCAACGATGCATGTGTTGCAACCACTATATATTGTTGTTGTCACTCACTAGTGACTTTGGAGAGTAGTGTTATATATTCAATTACAACTGTAGAAGTCTTTGTGCCTGACCGCCCTCCACAATCGAACACCTTGAGAGTCACCTGTTTGAGAACCCGGCCGGGCTGAATAGAGCAAGATCGACCGTCTTGGCCTTGCCATCCAGGATGAGCTCCGCGAGGGCAGCACCGGTGGCTGTAGCATTGAGGATGCCCCAGCGGCCATGTCCGGTGGCGACATAGCACCCTTTCACCCCCGGCATCTCCCCGATGATCGGCAGCCCGTCGGCGGTCCATGGTCTGTAGCACGCCTGCTCCGCGACCACCTCGGCGCCCTCCTCTGTCTTCAGATGGCTGGACACTTTCCCGGCGACTTTGTGCAGCATCGCGATCAAGTCCGGTTCCGCAGTGATCGTCGCCGGGTCGTCGGGGGCGTCCTCGTATTTGCTCAGTCCTAAAGACCCGCCAATGTACACCTCCCCTGCAGCGATGCCGATAAACAGCACGAGCAACGTTCGTGAGCAGGTCGTGGTCGAGGTTAGTATAATAATTCGACATGAATCGGTCAGTGGAGGCAATGGCGTACCGGTGGGCCGCGCGGGGGCAAGCGTCTTGGCGCCGGGCTCCGGCTGGTAGGTGAGGAAGAGAGCGTGCGGCGTGATCTTCTCCGGCTGGCGCGGCCGGAGCACGATGCTGTGGCCCTTGAGCCCGGACACGCCGAGGCCCCTGGCCACCTCCAGCCGGCCGGTCCAGGGCCCGAGCGCGAGCACCACGGCGTCGGCGTTCACCACTACCGAGCCATCGCCGTCGCAGCCCTTCACCTGGACGCCGGCGACGCGGCCGTCGTCGCGCACCACGACGCGCTCCACCTCCCCGATGACCACCTCGGCGCCGGACGCGGCGAGGACGGCCTTGGTGAAGAGGCCCGGGTGGACCTGCGCGGTGGTGTCCGGCGCGCCGAGCTCCAGCGCCGGGGCCGCGGACGCCAAGGTGTCGACCCAGTCCGGGAGCGGCGAGGCGGCCGGGTTGAGTACCCTGCAGGACGGCACCAGCGGGTGCGGCCCGGGCTCGGGGACGCACACGGCGAGCGTGTGGACATGGCGGAAGCCGTAGGCGGCGGCGCCGTCGAGGGCGGCGGCCAGGCGGCGGTGGAGCTCGAAGGAGGCGCGCGCGAGCGCGGAGAGCGACGGGTCGGAGTCGCACCAGTCGAGGGCGAGGAAGCCGCCGGCTTTCCCCGAGGCGGCACAGGCTGGGGCGCACTTCTCGAACAGGTCGGGACGGTCGGGGCGGCGGCGTGGGTGGAGAGGAAGTAGGCCGTGCACGCGCCCACCACGCCGCCGCCGCAGATGATCACGCGCCGGGCGGGGCGGCCATCGGGGCTTGGCTTGGCGGACGACGGGAAGTACGAGGAAGCTGGGGAAAGAGTTCCGTTGACTCCACTCCGTTGAAGCGGTCGTGATTGGCTCTGTTCTGTTCGATTGATTTGCACTGATCACTGAATATTTATCTTTCTGAAAAAACGAGGTATCGATGACTATTGTGCACGGTGCATTAAAGGTCACGGTCAGTGCTGCATGCGTTAATATTTTTCAGTAAACTAACCATGTACTGTAACCTAGTTGCTGCGCCGTGCTGTGCAGTCAGCCCTCAGCAGTGCATAACGCGAGTACTAGTACTAGTGACAAACCATTTCATCGAACCATTCACAGATTTCAGCTTGACTGTATCAATATGACATCGAGTGAGTTCCTGACTTGAGATATGCCGAAGAAGAAATCAGACTTCAGAGTGTGGCTGATTATTGTCTGAGAGAGCGGTGAGGAAGCCGGCTCTGTTCCATTGATTTGCACTGAATAGGTGGATCCTTTTCTTTCCAGAAAAACACAAGTGTTAATCCCTCAATCACACAGTGCAGTAGTGCAGAGGGGTCTACTGCTCCAAACAAATGTTTAATCCTTCAGTAAACCAACAGTGAACTGTAATCAAGTTGCAGCATACCTCTATTGTGCCTGTTTAGTCAGCAGTGCATCACACAAGTTACAAATCTTTTCATCACGCAAGTGCATCACCTTTGCCTGTATATGTATGATATCGAGTTGGTTCTGTACATCCTTCTGTAGGTATTCCATTTCCTGATATGGCTAGTGCAACGGAAACAAATCCTTTGACGAGGGTCCTGGTCATTGACCCGTGGGCCCGGCCTCACACGTCAGGGGATCCGGTTCCAGTGCTACTGAATTTACGCCTAATTTCTTCACCATGTCTTGGAAGGTCCTGTACGGTGGGTAGGGGGGAGACTAGTTGGATAATACTGAAACTCAAGCTTTTCATAGTATATGTGATTTTGTGAGCATGCATACATATGACTTTTAGTGTATGCTACTGATTCGCCCAGGAAGAATTTAACTATAAAATTTAGGAAGCAATGGTAAAGTGCATGGAGGTATTCCTAAAAAAAAAAAGTGCATGGAGATTGCTGAGGATGGCATGCATTTGGTAAAGTGCAAATAGAACTCCCAGTTTCTCTTCGCCGTTCCATGGCTCTCGCTATGGTCATGGATCATTGGTCCTTCACACAAAATACCCACAACGCAAGCCAAACGAATCCATCAAGAAGTTCAGATATTGGATCGGATGGTCGGAATCATCCGGCATTGCAAGCCAAACATGTTTGCATAAAACAACAGCACGAAACTTGACTTGGATTCTTAGAAAACGTGGCCCCAATTGTCACATTCTCTGCAGATCGAGTGAAGTCCCTTGCAGGTTTCAGTAAGTTTGGATTTTTCATATTTCAAATGCAAAAATTCATTTTTTTTTTGTTTCATCATCCAAAAGAAGAAGAAAAACTAGCCGTTCTAAAGCCTGACCCTGACACTCCATTTCCCAAACCCAACTTCCGTTGTTCGGCCTCCTCCCCGGCGCCCGAGAACGCAGCAACACTGTCGTAACTCGTAATCTTGAATCTTTATCCTATCCAACACACGTCTTGAACATGCAGCTGTGACAAACGGCTCTTTGTTCGTGCTCGTGCAAGTATCAACAAGTTTTCGAGTTTCAAACACACGCATTTTTCAGTCCCGCAACAAATCTTCTATTATCTTAGTATTTGAAGGGAAAAAGAAGCCACCACGTTCGCTCTCAAGGCTACGAAATTCTCACGTTAATCGAAAAAAAGAAAAGGTATGAGCCGTTGGATTTTATGAAGATTGAACGGCTAAGATTAAAAGAAGAGTTATCAATGTATTATAATAAAACTCTAATCTAGCCAGTCTGATCAAAAAAGAAAAACTAGGCAGTCCGATCCCAAAGAACTAGGTAGTTAAAAAAAGGGCAGTCCCATCCCAAAAAGAAAAAAAGGAAGTCCGATCTGTACATCAAAAACAAACAAAGGAAATTTAATCGGTTGAGATTTATTTTGAAGATCTCATCTACTAATTTGAACACGTAACAGATTAAAATTAACAATTGATTGATACGGAAGCATTGGAGAGCCCTATTTGGATTCCCATATGAACATACCCAATATAAATCACATGGGTCAAGTATAGCTTAGCCCGATCCCATATTTGCACAACCATGGGTAGCCAGCCCTGGGGCTTGCACGAGGCAAGCTTTGTTCATGGAAGTTAATTGTGGCGATGCATGTGTCATGGATAATTGGCTTCGTGTCAATTGCGAAGGACAGCCACATGTAGAATCGATATTGCATAAGGAACAAGAACTCCTAAGCCACTCGGCATCGATAGGTACGTCATGGATGTCAATTGGCTCGACATGGTACAAAATATGATTGTTGGTTACTCTCTATCTTTTAAAATAATTGTTATTTTAGGTTTGGTAAGTCAAAACTAATCTACGGCAAGGATGGCAAAGCCTTGGACATAATGAGATATAAGAGAAAAAACATTACACTTCACGGTTTCATAACACATGGTTTGAACTGCTGGCAGAGAAGCTCTATGGATCAATGAAGATAAAATCGTTAGCTTTTCAAACAAAATGAATTTGAAAATTGCACAACCAATGGCTAATAACAGCTTGACAACACCAGAGCAATGACCACTCGAGGCCGAGAGAAGGGAAGAGTGGTTGATGGTGGGATCGAAGCAGACGCGAAGCTAGAACAAAAATTGTGAGGGTACAATATTTTTCATAGGCGGTACATTGTCTCATTTAGCTGTCTGTGGAGGCATAAGATTGAACTTTTGGATACACATATAGTGGAATTTAGCTGGCCATAGTTATTTTTTCTTTTCTTTGTGCATTCGCACCCGACTTGACATTGTATACCTAGCTTCTTCGTCCAGGGTCGAAGCTGTGACGCGAGCCTGATCAAGAACATGTAGAGAAGAATGTAAAGACGTTGGTCACTCCTTGACTCTAAAGAGATGAGTTCTTAATTGTAATGGCAATATGTGACGTTTGCTAGCGTGCGACTATATGTGTGAAGAAGCAGTATGCTACACCGCTATATGTGTGAAGAAGCAGTATGCTACACCGCTATATGTGTGAAGAAGCAGTATGCTAGCGTGCGACTATATGTCGCCACACATAATCACGTCAACGGTGTGCTGTGCTTGGATTTGGTTCATTTTACGGCGTCGCCACACATAATCACGCCAAACAAATATGATTGTTGGCTACTCTCTATCTTTTAAAATAATTGTTATTCTATAGGTTTGGTAAGTCAAAACTAATATGTTTTTGACCCATTATTATTTTTTTAAAAGAATATATATTTAAATAATACTAAATTTATGTTTTAGGTTGAAATATACTTTCACACATATTAAACTATATAAATTAATGATCAAAGGTAGAGATATTTTATACTTGACCAAACCTAAAACAACATTTATTTTAAAATGTAGTGGGATATAGTGGCATGTCAAAACGGGTAGATGTCATGTCACAAAACACATATAATAGATGTCGCGCAGTAAAGAGTCAACAAAACAGTAAAAAAGTCGACGTTCGCAAAGAAACTCAATAAACCAGGATAACAATATATTTAACGAGTCTAGCCGCACAATATGCGCCCTAGTTCCCGTTGTTCGGCCTCCTACGGCCATGGGGACGGAACGGAAGAACAACAACAAGAGCCTCTTCGCTGTGGCTGATGACGACGTGGCCTCCCCTTCCGCGAAGCTCGGCCGGGCCTCCATCAACGACGACGCCGCCGCCACCGCGAAGGGGACGAAATCCAAGACGAAAGCGAGCTTCTTCGATTTGCCCGAGGGCGCCCACTTTGCGATGCTCAGTTGCTCCTGGCGCATCGAACCGCAATCCTCCGCCACCTCCTCCTCCTCCGACGACGAGGCCTCCCTCTCCGCCACGTCCTCCTCCGACGACGTGGCCTCCCCCTCCATCACCTCCTCCTCCGACGACGAGGCCTCCCTCTCCGCCAAGCTCAG
This sequence comes from Eragrostis nindensis, assembly GCA_012490785.1. Lineage (NCBI taxonomy): Eukaryota > Viridiplantae > Streptophyta > Magnoliopsida > Poales > Poaceae > Eragrostis > Eragrostis nindensis. Next base: position 9,072 of record JAAXCT010001539.1, on the reverse strand, counting down.
CCGCGCCTCCATCAACGAGGCCGCCGCCGCGGCCAACCCGTCCATCAACCCGTGGAACGGGCGGCCCTACTCGGCGCGGTACCAGAAGCTCCTCAAGAGGCGCCGCAGTCTCCCCGTGTGGCAGCAGAAGGGCGAGTTCTTGTACGCGCTCCGCAACAACCAGGTCCTCATCCTCGCCGGCGAAACCGGGAGCGGCAAGACCACTCAGGTACAACGATCTTTGCCCCTATTGCGCCGCCTCATCCTGCCGCTTGGGAAGTTGGGGCTGACATGTGTTGGGTGATAGAAGTTGTGGAAGCTGTCAAATTTTTTTAGTGGAAACAAATTTCATTCAGACGATGGCTCCGCTAATTGCTGGCCACAAGGGTGAGTACAAAGTCTGAAAATTGGTTCACCCACAGTTTATGACCAATTCCTCTGAGATTGATTAGCAATAAATCACTTAGCATCGTTGAAGTTTATGGCGGATTGCAGAATCCCAGCCACCTGTTCTGTTTAACTCAGTAAAAAGAGAGGCATCGAATTGTTAGGTTTATGTTTCTTTGTTTAATGAGAATGTGTAGCTGGTTGCGGCGAGGGTATGCTTATTGTGATCGTAGTCGTATAGCTTGATTAGTTTTGGGGACTGATTGATTAGCATTGTGATGCTTATTTCTTAAACTTTTCTGGAATCAATTTGTGTTTTGTGGAACAGATTCCCCAATTTGCGCTCGAGGCTCAAGGCCTCTGCAACCACTCTGTGGTTGCCTGCACGCAACCATGGAGGGTCGCAGCAATGTCGGCCTCCAGGCGTGTTGCCGAGGAGATGGATGTTACTCTCGGGGAGGAAGTTGGTTACAGTGTCCGTTTCGACAGCTGCTGCAGCCGCAAAACTGTTCTCAAGTAAGCTCTTTGGGAGTCTTTTGTTCCCTGTATGGGAGCATCCTTTTGGTGTTCTGGCAAGATTGGTATGGAGTGTATGTTCTTTTAATTTTTAGTTATTCTGATCTAACCCTGTGGCACTGAACTCTATTGCTTCCTATCAGATATTTGACAGATGGTACGCTTCTGAGAGAAGCGCTGACAGACCCTCGTTTAGAGAACTACAAGGTGATTGTTCTTGATGAGGTTCATGAGAGAACATGGGCAACCGATGTTCTGCTTGGGCTTCTGAGGAAATGTCTAAAGCATAGGCCTGATTTGAAGCTTGTCATTATGAGTGCCACTATTGAAGCAGAAAAATTTCAGGCTTACTTCAGTAGTGCTCCATTGATGAAGGTGCCTGGGAGACTTCACCCTGTCGAAATCATCTATACGCAAGAACCAGAAAGGGACTATCTTGAGGCTGCTATCATGAAAGTTGTGGAGATACACGCGTCCCAGCCTGGTGGTGATATTCTTGTATTCCTTACTGGTGAAGAAGAAATTGAGGAAGCTTGCTGGAGAATTAACAAGGAAATTGATAGCTTGGGAAATCAAGTTGGCCCAGTTGAAGTGGTGCCTTTGTATTCTACACTGCCCCTGGCAATGCAGTTGAAGGTTTTTGAACCTGGTCCAACCCCGTACAGAAAAGGAGGTCGCCCTGGAAGGAAAATTGTTCTGTCCACAAACATCGCTCAGTCATCCCTAACCATCGATGGAATAGTTTATGTGATAGACCCAGGATTTTTCAAAATGAAAGTTTACCATCCAAGAATAAGGGTGGAATCCCTCAGCGTGTCACTAATATCTAAGGCAAGCGCCCGTCAAAGAGCTGGTCGTGCGGGAAGAACACAGCCTGGGAAATGTTTCAGGCTATATACAAAGAAGAGTTTTGATGAGGATTTCCAACAACAGGCTATCCCGGAAATTCTTCGATCAAACCTGGCATATATGGTTCTTATCTTGAAGAAGCTTGGAGTTAAATCTTGTGCACATTTTGGCTTTATGGATCCTCCATCACATGAAAGTCTAATGAGGGCCTTGGAAGTTCTAGAACACTTGAGGGCTCTCGACAATGAAGGTAACCTGACATTGTTGGGTGAGATGATGAGTGAGTTTCCTTTGGAACCGCAGATGTCGAAGATGCTTGTGATGAGTCCAAAGTACAATTGTTCCATTGAGATCCTTTCCATATCTGCCATGCTTTCAGGTATTTAATTGATAAAATTTCATTACTAAATTGCATCTTCCACAACTGAATTATCTTTTTTTATATATATATTGCACCTTACCCTCCCAGGTGCCATGCGGTCCCTTTTTCCCCCTTCATGATCTTAAAAAAAAAATACCGAACTATTTTGCTTGGATTGTTGGCATGTGCAAGCAGAGTGCCATGTTTCAAGCATGTAAGGTTGCATGCAGAATATGACAAGTGTGGTTGGCAACATTGTCTTGTGCATCCCTTTTATGACTGTCTTCAGCAACTTTTATGCACCTGGCTTCTTGACCTATTGATCCAAATGAGCATACAGTTATGCATTATGTAGATAGTAGTTGTATATGGAGTTATTCTGGCAAAGCAAATGATACTGTCTTGCCTCTTTGCCTCTGCTGATAACCATGAACTTTTTTTTTGTTGCCATATTTCTCTAGTGCCCAGTTGCTTCCGCCACCCGAGGGAGTCTCAAAAGCTTGCTACCATGGCGAGAACTCAGTTTGCCCACGACGATGGGGACCATCTGACCCTTTTGAACCTATACCAAGCATACAAGCAAAACAGTAAGTGCCTAACCCTTTCTTCAATCAGGGATGCAAGTGGGTCGGATTGGGCTTATCCATTAGTCCTTCATCGATACTTTGCTTTGCTAGCCATGTGTACAAAATGAATTGTCTTGGATTGTTCACTTGCATCTTTACTTTCAGTGATCATTTAGCTAGCTGCTAGCTTTCTTGCTGCCTGAGAATCATCTTGTTGACAATGCAGATGAAGATCCTGAATGGTGCTATGGGAATTTCGTCAATGCCGGAGCACTAGAGTATGCTAACAAGGTTAGAAAGCAGCTTGTTCGCATCATGAGAAGACTCAACCTGAAGATTTGCAGCACAGACTCCAGTGTCAAAATCAGGAAAGCGGTGCTTGCTGGGTATTTCATGCAAGTGGCGCACCTGGAGGAGGACACACGACATTACCTGACTGTAAAAGACAACCAGGTTTGTAATTCTTGATGTTACAAGCTTTTTCTGAATAGCATGTTGTATTTGCAGTCTAGTAACTTCTTCCTCTTCACCAGGCTGTCCGTCTTCTTCCCTTGAACCGTATGGACCCTAAGCCAGAGTGGGTCATGTACACGGAGTGCATCTCGACCTCCAGGAACAAGAAGTTTATCCGAAGGGTTATGGGTATTCGTGGGAAATGGTAAGTTTGTTACCTGAACAAAGTGAGTCACCTATTGAAGATCGGACAGTTGAAGAAAATAATGACAATAATTTCGTGCCTTATGCGCAGGCTGATCGATATAGCTCCACACTACTACAAGCTGAGCACTTTCCCTTCCGGCGATGCAAAGTACGCCCTCAAGATGCTGTATAAGAAGCGAGAGGAAACGAGCCACAACTAGCGGTTGTCGCTGACGCTTTTCTGCCCGTTGCTTCCTAGTTGCGCCGCGGATGTAGACAGACTTCTACTCGAGCGAGCTTTTTGTAGTCACACTGATGTCCACCATCGGCGATGTTGTGATATCATTCTATAGAACATGTCACAAGCTACTGATGCTGCCGTGGAACAGCCTTAGGGATTATATATCCTTGCTTTTCTTCCTTTTAGAAGGTGTAGATCGTGATGCAGATTAAATGTGTAACTGGCTGCGTATCTCTGATGGTTCAGGCATTTTCTGTTTGAAAATTGTTGCTTTCTTGGTCACTTTAGAAGCTTTCCTCGTGTTCTGCATTTTTGTTGTGATACAATAAGCACCAGGCAACTTTAAAGGCAGAGTTGTTCAAGCAAGGATAGGAGATGAAAAGAATCAAATCTTTGTTTTTTTTCTTTTGAATTGAAAAGAATCAAATCCCCAACAGCGGAATTCAGGGCTTCAGGCTGCATTTGGACGGACCAGAGAAGCTCTGGGACTTTCATAATGAATTTATGATTCAGTAGGGGTGCTCAAAACTAACAGACAGCGGTGTGCACTACAGACAGTAATTTCGCGGTCATTGTTTAGCACGTACTGGAATAAAAACATCGCGTTCCGAAGAGGATCTCAAAGAAGATTCGAAAATTCAGAAAAAAGCATGCGTTTCAAATAGGACCTCTGAGAATGGCTTGTTAAGAGCATCTCCAACGAATCCCTTATTTTTGCCCCCTTATTCCTCCATATAAGAGCCCTCTTATCCTGATTTGGCCTCCTACTTGAGTGCCATCTCCAACAATTCTCTCAAATCTAAACCCTTATATCTGTTGGACCACATGTCAGCATTATTAAATATTATTTCCCCTCCTCTCCCAACCGCCCACTGCCTCATCTCTTTCTTTCTCTCGCTCGCTCGGAAGCTTCGCGTCCCGCTCCCCTCCGCCTGCACCACGCTCCGCTCCCCCCTTCCCTCCCCTTCGGTCCCACGGGGCGGGGGCTTGGCGGCGGCGTGCTCCTCCACGAGCTGAGGGCGCGGGATGCGGAAGGAGGCGGTCCGGCGCGGGGGGGTGCTGCGGCGGCGGGCGGGGGCGGCGGCGCCGGAGTGGCGGCGGCGGGTGGCGGGAGGACTCCCTACCCTACAGGTGAGCCGAGATACCACGGACTCCCACGCGGCGGCGGCGGCGGGTGGCGGGAAGCTTCCACGGCAGCGCGGGAAGCGGTTGATGACCCCACCGACTTGGATAAGGGGGCCGAAGGTTTCTCCTACGGATGAGAGTCGGAGACGGCCGGATGAGAGCGCTCTTATTCTTAGGAGAGGGATGAGGGGATCGTTGGAGACTATTTTTTCCACTTTCCCCTTAAATCTGGTATAAGAGTCCATATAAGGTCTTCGTTGGAGATGCTCTAAAGTAGCCAGTTATCCGACTGATTAATAAGGCCCACATAACAGTAGTAGGCCCATGTGTCAGTAGCTCGTGTAGAGAGTCCGCGTGGTAGCGTACGCCCAGCAGCGAAAGGCTCTGCGGCTCCCCGGTGGCGCGAAAATTTTCATTTCTCCACGCTCAGCCCCCCAAAATTCCCCCCCTCCCCGTGTCTTCTCGAAGAAGACTCCCCGCTCGCGGCCGGCGGCGATCGGCGGCGCGATGGTGTTCCTGCAGCGCAGCCGCCCCGTCAACCCCCGCAAGCGCCCGCCGCCGCCTCCCTCCTCCCCGCCCGCTCCGCGCCCGCCGCGGCCGACCCCGACCCGTCCGACGCCATCGACGCGGCGGCGGCGCTCCTCGCCGACGCGGGCTGCACGCTCCTCGTGCCGCCGCACCAGCCTCCCACCCTCCCCTCCCCGCACGCCTTCGCGGCCCGCCTCGCGCGCTCGCTCGCTGCGGACCCCGGCGCCCTCCCGGGGCGCCTCCTCGCGGGCCTCGCCGCCTTCGCGGCCCCCTCCCCCGCGCGGCTCCGCCAGCTCCTCCTCCCCACCGCCCCGCACGCGCCCAGCCTAGCGCGCGCGCTCTCTCCGTGCCCGCGCTGCAGCCGGGCCTCCTCACGCTCCTCCTCGAGAAGCTGCCCGAGCATTTCGACGGCGCCGCGCTCGACGGATTGCCGCTGCAGGACGACGTGGGGAGGCTCATCGTCGCGCAGTTCCGGTGGCTGGATTTCCTCGTCGACGCCGATGCGTTTGTCGAGAAGCTCGTGGAGGTGCTATCCGTGCCCCGCCCCGCCTCAAGAAGGAGATCATCGGGTCCCTCCCGGAGATCGTCGGCGACCAGAGCCATGCCACCGTGGTCTCCGCGCTGGAGAAGCTTCTGCAGGAGGACTCGGAGGTTGTGGTTGCCGTGCTGGACGCGTTGTCGGACCTTAACCTCGACGAGATGTTGCAGGATCAGGTGATGATTTCCTCTGTATTCATTAGCCTCGTTTTCTAGTATGTTTTTCTCCGTAGAACTCTGTTTTGAACTAAATGAGACGATGATGTGGACTGAAGTCACTGAACAGCATTTCTTATGATTGTGTGTCATATTTGAAGGCGGTGACTGTTGCAATATCGTGCATCCGGACAATTGCTGTGGACCAGATGCCACATTTGCTTAGGTTCTTGCTGTTGTCCGCCACGCCGGCCAATGCTGGGAGGATTATATTGCAGATCCGCGAGCAGCTGAAGTTTGTTGGTGTTGTGGATCCACGGGCTGCTCGGAGTAAGAAGCTGAAAGGGAAGGCATCAGCCGTAGTAGCCCGATGGGGCAATCCTTGATACACTGAGATCAGGCCTGCGGTTCAAGAATGTAGGAGATCTGAACCTTCTGTTTATTTTGTATATCAATTTGCTGTGCTTTCAAGCTTCTTATCTTGGCCGTGGCTCAACGTGAATGCAGATGCTTTGTGACGCTTTCCTGAAGGAGTTGAAATTAGTTGAACATCCCAGGGATCATAAAGTAATTGATGTTTGGCTCATCATGCTCATATATGCCAATGGTGGTGCTCTACAGAAGAGTGCGGAGAAAATATTGAAGTCCAAGATCTTACAAGGGTGTATACGAGAGACACTGTTTGATCAATGCATTCATGGGACCACTGAATTGGTAAAGGTCAGTTCTTCATTAACTTGTGATGGTTGTATGATAGTACCATATGCTTTGACTACTCGTTCCTAGGAGAGTCTGAGTGAGACATGATTGAATTGAATCAGGAGCATTCATGTCATACCTCTCAGTGAGTGATTACTTGTTGGCTTGCAAGGAAGATAAAGCTAGAGAGTTTGCAACATATTTATTCACAGCTTTGTTTGAAGAATTCAGTGATACTTATTCCAGGCAAGAGGTACTGTACCCCTTGGCTAGTCCACTTTGCAGCTTTTCCAGTTTATTCAGGCAGTTCTGGTTTAAATACAGTTGCCTAACAAATGGATTTGTACTGCTTGTGAATTGATTATTGCTGTACTGAACGCTATGTTCTTGCACAGCATATGAAAACTACTTATGCATACTATGGACTATAGTGCAGCATGCATTTTTATTTTTTTGTCTTTAAGAAATTTACTACCATCCAGTCATCCAGTACTCGTCTTATAGTAGATTTGTGGACGTAAAGGAAAATAAGACCATAGTCTTACTGAAGTGATCAACTTAGTTAGTCAGCTTCCAGCAAATTCTTTGGCAAGCCAAAAGCATGGACTAGAGCCAACAAGGAAGAGAGCTAAAACCAATAGCATCTGAGAAATGGATCTCATCTGAAAAATTTGGATTCCTGGTCATTTCTTCAGTTCAGTTCACAAATCATGCTGTATGATACATTTTATGTCCAGCTGCCAGAATCTTTAGGCATTCTTTAGCTACTGTCTGATATTGATTTCAATCTGAAGTAACCACAGTATTCGACGTTACTTGTATTGTGTGAAGCGCAAAGTAAGAAATTGAGACAATGCTACTTTCTTGCATATGGATTACATTATTCTTAATGTTCGATTAAAAACTGCCTGACATGTCCATTACCTGCTCTCTTTTTTTCGTAATACATTCTTGCCAATTTAATGCAGCTTGTAGGCTCATTGGTCACTCATATTGGTTCTGGTGGGTCAGCTATGAAGTTTCTTCTGCTCTGGATATTATGATTTCTCTGACATCCAATAACTCGGAGGAATTGATTCCGATATCTTCGCATGTAACTGGTAAGATGATTGTTAAATCTGATGCATAAACTATCGGTCGGTTGCTGAGTAATCCCAAAACCAAATATTACAATGTAGGCATATTAGATTACTTGGAGAGTTTCCATGAAGAAAATCTTCGGAAGGTATGTGAGTCATTGGCACATTGTTCATTTCTGTCTCCTTGCTACTGTGACCATAACCTGTTCGTACAATTAGGTTTATGATATCTTCTGTCATTTGGCACTGGCTGCTGGATTCAGTACTGGTTCAGGTGGCTCTAAAGTTGCTAACGAACTTTTAATGGTGGTGAGAAAGCAGGTATGACCATGTTTATGATAAGGGTTTCACGCTCTTCCAGCCAAGATGGCTAGGTTGGAATTATAATTTTTTTATTGTTTTCTGTGTCTGCTTCTCACCTTGTAGGTTAATAATCCAGATATGAAGTATAGGAGAATGGGAATAATTGGGGCTTTAAGGATAGTTTCAACTATTGCAGATGTCAATGCTGAGGTGAACTGCTCAGCTTCACAGGTTGGTTGTGCTGTGTAAGCTAGGATGAATTGCAGCTTCTGTTTTAAAAATAGAACTGTTCATCATCGTAGGTTGGTTTGTGATGTAAATTTAGGATAAACAGCAGGTGTGCAGCTTCTTTTTTAAAATATACAGGCTTTGTCTGACATTGTAGGCATTCCTTCATATTTGGTATGCTCATGTGAATGTCACCACCTTCACAAGTAGTGTAACAAAATTGTTGCGTAACTTTTTAAGCACCTTGATATCTCGAATACTATTTCTGAAAGTGATAAACTACCATGTGAGAATCCTATATGACAATAATAATAATTTAAGTTTTTGTTGAAGTACTCACTATATGTAGGTGATTAGGCTTCTGTGCAAAGTATCATATGCTTGAACAAAATGGTGTACCATATTTACACATGCTGGAGTGAAGATAAAATGTTCTGTGACCTGCATAAATCATACACCGGGATGGGTAAATAGCTATTTTTTCCGATGACCTGAAGCGTTATTCCTGCATTTTAAATTTTGGCTCAATTCAGATACTTTTATATTTTGTATTCATTATATCGTAATGCTGCTTATTTGCTTGGCTTGGCAGCAACCAAATTGTGAGGAGGCTCTGGAACTGCTGAAAATGGCCATTATCCTGCAAATTTGTAACATTGCCTTTAATTTTACTGTACGATGAACTAGCTGCTTTACTGGAGACCAAAGTTCTCCACTCTGCAATTCTTGAGTGGTAGGTATATTTGATACATATTCATTAGTTTTTTATTTGGTTTTACCCATGCGAGATAGCCAACTCCATTAACTCGTTATTTTCAGGGTGGGGGGGCATGCCACAGAATTGGATAATCCTTTCCTTGCTGATCTAGACAGTGGTCA